>OVBJ01001769.1:0-24185 GCA_900406535.1 Noccaea bulbosa | reverse complement strand
TCTCTATTTGCTTTCTTTACTTGTTACTCAATCAAAACCAAACCAATCATTTTTATCTTAGCTCTGTTTTGAATCTCACATTTTCATAGTGCAACGCTGGTCCTCTGGATTGAATCATCTATACTACATAAACATCTTTTTATCAAACTGGCGCCGTTGCGACGGAGACCAACTCGTTGCCTTTGAATCTTGATTTGAAACCTAGAGTAAGATTTACTAACTTGTTCTTTCTCTTTTTGCTTTTCTGTGTTTCAGGTGCATGACCACATTACAAAAAAATGATGAATTGAATCACTTAAATTGTATCACAAAATTGAGTGATACTATTTTAAACCATTTATTTATAAAATGAGACAAATATACATAATTTAGCATCAATTATAAATAACTGATGCTATAATTAACTAATTTTGCATCAATTCAATAAATTGATATAATTTCTATTAGTTTGAATCACTTAAACAAAATTGATATTATTATATAAATTTAAATCACTTAGATAGTTGATGTATATGTTTTTTCTTTTGTTAACGTCACTTAATTAAATAAAACAAAATTTACATCATTTTAAAACTAATGCTAAGAAAATTATATTAATTTACCTTAAAAATTATGTAACTATATTTTCCTTAGCATCAATTTAATGATGTAATTTACGAAAACAATGTGTAACACTTATCTGAAAATGAAAACAAAAATCCCGCTTAAATTCCAACAAATATCCATCTAAACAAATTAGAAACCCTAGTTCTTTTTATTGTTCTTCCATTGTGCCGTTTCCTCTTTTTTTTTGTAAGTCTCTATTTCTTCTGGGTCTCTGATTCTTTCTTTCTTCATAATAGAGTAATAATAGAGAGAGAAAGCCAGATAAATTAGGAGAGATTCAAAGAGTTTATTGATTTGTTTCTCTATTTTCATAAAATTTACACCATGGTGAGATCATGTTTGTGATTGGATGATGAGAGAAGAAGGTGGGGGAGGCAAGGAACGTAATGCGTTCGGCAAGTGTTCGTTTCCTATCAAGTGTTCGTTGTTAAAATCATCGACAACTCTCACGCGTATTGTTGATCTTAATTTCTCATTGCAGGGATCGTGAACATATTATCCCAGTTCTGTTAATGCTTGACTGCAACTGCTAGGTTCAAACGACAGTTTAGACACCTAGGTTGTTAGAAAAAGTTGTAGACGCCATGACAGTGGGTTTGCATATATTTATGTTTGAGTTCGAAACATGTATTGCATCATCGCTCTGAATAGTCATTCGGTCCTCTTCTGTGAACTCCTGCGAATTGCCTCGGTCTAGTGCTTTTCTTTATTGAATTTACATCTCTATTTGCTTTCTTTACTTGTTACTCAATCAAAACCAAACCAATCATTCTTGTCTTTGCTCTGTTTTGAATCTCACATTTTCATAGTGCAACGCTGTTCCTCTGGATTGAATCATCTATACTACATAAACATCTTTTTATCAAATGTTCTGCCGCGGAATGAGGCCAAGAGACGATCCTTATTATGTTGTGGCTTTTAAACAACCGTTTTTAGATTGCTAGTTTTATTTCAATAATGTAGCAAACCTGGTGTTTAGGTTACTAGAGTTTATTTATGTTATTGATTTTATTTGTTGAACTCGTTATTTGATTTATTTAATTATTGATTTCGTTCGAGAATTTTCGCATTAGTAATTAATTAAAAAAAAATACTGGTTGTTTCAAGAACTGTCCCACTCCATTCAATTTCACACTTGTTCTTGTACCTGGGTTGACCTTCTCAAGCATGTGAAAATAACAATACAACTTTTTGTAGTTGTCTTCTGGGTTACCACGCAAATCATAAATATGGAGATTTTTTCCTCTCAACGCGGTAGAATACGATATCTTCACACCAAATTTGGTCTGAACAAGATTCTGGATAGTTTTAGGAGTCGGCGTCTCCATTAGTCCTGGATAATCTTCATGCAACATAGCTGCAACTAATTCGGGCGTGCCTTTCCTCTTCTTGCTTGTACCCTGACAAGCCCGGAGCATGTGTGCATCTTGTTGTGCGTTCTGATCGAGAACGAATATGGTGTATTTCTCACATTTGCAGCTCGTAATTTACACTCACATCTTTTATGTTGACATTTTACCACATACCGATCCTTATCAGATTTCACTAACACAAAACCAAAAGAATTCTCAAATGCAGTTCTATCCACCAATCTGTGCACTGCCTTCTTATTAGGAAAATCTTGAAGTAAAGTGACACCCAAACCGTCTTCCCATGGCTCAATATACTGACTAGATCCAATAACAGGTGCCACATCATATTAATCATCATACCTGTACGACCTATCCATATTGTTACTCTCGTATGTACCATCATCCTCTTCCATCGCCTCTTCTTGTTGTTCTGCCTTCTCTTCTTGTTTTGTTTCTCTGTTGCCTACGTATAGAGCCAGGGCATTCGCTCCATTTTCATGATCATGTTCTCTATTCGCTTCATAGTTCACACCAAAAGAGCTTTCCTTCTTCGCTCTAGAAAATTGTGCGGTGGGCGGTTTTGAGGAAGTCGTGACCTCTACATGTTATCAATTGTGTTTAGATAAACAACAAGATCGTCAGTATCAGCAACAGTAACATATTCTTCGCAACCCACCAGCAGCGGAATGTAAGTGATCGAAATGGAAGCAACAAAATCGGAATGGAGACGGAAGAGAAGGAGATTTTGACATGAGAAGCTCGATTCCGACAAGAGAGAGAGAACACGGGAAAAAAGAAGAGCGAGAGAGCAAACGCGGGATGAGAGGAGAGAGAGAGAGAGAGCGAAACGCGAGGAAAAGAGAGAGAGCCAAACGCTCCAACGCAGTTTTCATTTTAATTTTTTTATTTTTTATTAATTTATAAATATTATTTTTGTAATTTAATATATTTTATACGACAACAATACTCTCTTGTCAATTATATAAAACTAGGGTTAGACCCGTGCCCTGCACAGGGTGATAGTTTCTGAATTTGTATTTTTATTAGAAGATATCTATTTAACTATTTCAAAATTTTATGCGACGAATTTTTTACCTTGGTTTGATTATATCTTTGTTTATAGTGTTGAAATTAAGCATTTTAAATCATTTTTTTATAAGGTAAACAAATTAAGATCTTGACCATAGTCATAAATTAAATATGATAGATAGATAAATAAAACTCAAATAACTATACTATAATAAGATATATTTGTAAATGTTAACTTTTTGATCATGTTAAAATATTACATTTTTCTAAAAATAAAAATTATAATATTCAAAATTTTGATTTAATATAAAATATTTTATAATTATGATTAGATTAAAATATTTATTTATTCGTTCTAATCATATAGTGTAACTGAAAGACCATGTTAAATCGAGTAAAGTTTAGAATTTTTTTACATTTAGATGCCTATTAAATGATATTTTCTACTTATATGGTTGCACATAATGTAGATTTATTTTATAATAGATTTCTTAACCATCACTCAACAACATATCCGATGTGGAATTTTAACAGTTTTAGTAATTTTTTTTTTTAAATTCAAATCATAACATATATAAAAAAAATTATACTAATTTTTTTTATATAGATGATACAAATTATTTTTTTTAAATAAAGTTAAACAGAGATAATAGGAGAAATATAATGATTTTTAAAATAATTAATTTGATTTTCTAATCATAATATATAAGTGATATTATTTATAATTATTCTAATAAATTAAATTTTATTTTAAGTTTTAGACAGATAATGTGTTCTGGTGGGTCCCATCCTTTATGTTTATGGTTGTCGTTTTTTAAAAACGCAAATAATCTTTGAGAAAATACCCTTCAAAAAAAGAAGACAAGATCCTGACCGTCGGATTAAAATAGTATTTGGGTTCTAAGAGCATCCTCACCGGTAAGACGCTGTCAACGATATCTCAAATAATAAATATCAATTGTTTTAATGTATTTTAATTAATTAATTAAATTTTAAATCAAAATGAGAGTTTAACCAATTACATAACATGTGGAAAAAGAGTCTCTGAACTTTTGTGTTGAGTATCAGAAACGAGAGACGTCTCACTCTCATATATTGTAAACAAATCATTTTTTCGTCTCTCTTCTTTTTTTATTTTTTTTCAATAATTTAATTATTGTGATATCCTTTTATGTCTCACCGCTGAGGATGCCCTAAGCCCCAAGAAAAATTCAAAGCCCAGTAGAAAGGAAGAGGGAGATGGTGTTCGAAGAGGTTTCTGAGGTCAGTTAAGGAAAAGGAGATCTGTGTCGTTTGGAGAGAGAGAGAGAGAGAGAGAGAGAGATCATTTTTCCTTATTTCCTTGATCCGACGGAAATCATGAAATCCCTAGAAATTTCTTATTGAGATTTTAGATTTAAGAAAAGGAAAGTGTCGGTAGGAGACAGATCTGTGTCGTATTTATTTGTATATAAAGAAGGCTCTCTGTATCTATCTCATCATCAAGACAAGGATGTCGAGAAAACGTGGCTTGATGATGGAATCGCTGCCCCACGATGTCGTGGAGCTCATCATGGAGAGACTCTCGGTGAAATCTTTGCTGAGATTCAAGGCCGTATCGAAGCAATGGCAAACAACGATCGAATCACCATTCTTCAAAGAAAGACAGTTGAAGCATCGTCAGCAATCAGGAGATCCAGATGTTCTAATGGTGTCCGTATGTTCGGAGCCCCCGCAGATCGAACTTCTAAGAAGACTTGTTTTGGATTCTTCATCATCGGTCAAGATCCCTACTCCTTGGGAGAAGGAGAACGATCAATACTTTGTTTCGTATAACAGCTGTGATGGTATCGTCTGTCTCTACCATCCCAGCAAATCCGGTTTTGTGGTCAATCCCACCACTGGATGGTACATGCCTCTTCCTGTCTCTGGATTACAACAACTCCTGCTCGACATGGGAGACAGTTACTTCGAGCTTGGACTCGCAAGAACAATCTTTATGCTTGGGTTCGGTAAAGACATGGTCACGGGCACATACAAGGTCGTTTGGCTATACAACTCTTCAGAGATAGGCCTTGAAAACGCTACTACATGCGAAGTTTTCGACTTTAGCACCAGCTCTTGGAGGTATGTCACTCCCGCTTCTCCTTATCCGGTTGTTGGCTGTACCGATCCTGTGTTTGTAGACGGGTCGCTTCATTGGTTAACGGTTTGCCAAGAGACGACTCATCTTGTATCTTTCCATCTCCACACGGAAGCTTTTCAAGTTACCTGTAAAGCTCCCTTTGCCAATTCCAATCCTTCCGAGATCCTGGTGTGCAACCTCGACAACCGCTTGTGCGTATCCGAGCAGAAGTGGCCCGAGCAAGTGATATGGTCGTTCGATTCAGGCAACAAGACATGGGTCAAAATGTTTTCCATGGATCTGCTAGTAATTTTTCTTTCGTAGGATATCTCACCACGGTACGCCTTCCATCCACTAGCACTTTTGGATGGTGGGAAGAAGAAGAAGAAGAAGAAGCAGTTGCTGTTTTATGGTCGTGTCAAAACTCGGTTACTGTTGACACTTGACCCTGAAACCGAATCACATGATGTTGCTTTCTCGCCTGAATCCATTGGGACTCCTGTCTGTTATTTCCCGAGTTTGTTCTCTATTAAATAAAATTGTCAAGGCATACTTATATCAAGGCATTTCCTCCTTTGCTTCCTGTTGATTGATTACTCTGAACCATTAATAAACTTAACTATGTGTAAGCGTGAAGTATTGGCTTTTTTTTTTTTTTTGGCTGTGTTGTAGCCAATCGTTTGTTAGACTGATGATGAAAAGATGCATGGTTTATACAGTAAGGTATTTAAATGTCATGAAGCTTGCTTGCTAAGGTCGTGTTTTGCAGACCTTCTCGTGAATTTGCTGGTGGTAGGTACCCTCTGAGATCTTTCGTTTATTTCATGTTTCTTGTCTCATATATATATATATCTATAGTCCTCTTTCAAGGCTCAAAGGTGCACGCAGTATATGATTCATTCTGTTTTCTAATTCCTTTAGTTTTGCATTTCGATCATTAAACAATTTAAGGTGAATTACCAAATATCTAACAGGCTATATCTCTCCTCATTCTGACAATGATTATCTTGGTTCTTTGGTCGACATCATCCTTTAGTCTCTCTCTTTCTACTACATATGGTCAAATAAACTGATTTGTAATGCTAAAGTTGCTAAATCCAGACTTTACCTGGCAAAGGAAATCCACTAAAATAGCTTTTGGTCTCTACAGAAGTTTTGTGTTCATATTAAAGGGTTCTGAGTGATTTTGATGTTCTTTAGCCAACCTGATCTCCATTTGTCTCCATGACTCACCAGCTAGGTCTGAGTATAGTCCATGATCAACCATCATGCTGGATCAGTATGGTGACAGATCATAAACAAGTTGCTCTCAGCTTGCGCATGTCCCAAAAAATCCTGATTACAGTTAAGCTCGCCTATTCAGGATCACCCCTTTGTTGGCACCCAAGTCCAAAATGCTCTCAAATTGTAGGATTATATCAGTCAGGTTCATTATTACAATTAATACTCAGGCTTTGATCAAACATGGAGTCTTAAAGACTGGCTTTCTTTTTCAGGAGAGGAGCTTCCTGCTAAAGACACTCGGGATCGAGTCCACATCTTCATGTCCAAGTGCTAATGCTTCACAACCACCCACTTTCAAAAAGAGTCCTGTTGATTTATCTTTTAGCACTTCCCCATCTCCAAATTGTTATAAATATTTGATTTTTGTTTTGGTATTTGCGCAGATGGAATTTCACCAGCTCCCTGCAACAAATTTTAAGGTTTGTGTTTCTATATTTATCTGCATCTTCATGATTTTCGTCTGCTATGTCTTCAATATCTCTGCTTTTGTTCACTTTATTTAATGCGTCTGCTCTGTTTTCTAGCTGTCCTACTCCTACTCCTACTCCTACTCCTACTCTTTGATTCATGCTATTTTCTCTTTGTATCACTGAACCGACGACTTTAGCCGATGGATTGTGCAGTGTTTCTCGAGTTTATGGTTTGATCTATTAGAGAGTTTTTGCTTTTGGGTTTGGGAATTGTTACTGCAACTTTGTTTGAAGAATTCACAGGCTTGGCTTTGTTCTACTGCAGATTGCGGTCTGATATAGTAAGCAGTGGATGAAACAGAAAAGACAATGGCCAAATCGAGGACTCGTGAAGATTCATTCGGTCTCAAGAAACACAAAGGGCGAGGAAGGCTTCCACGCATAGTAAAGATCCCCTGAGAAATGAGATTAGAAGCGCCAAAAAGGAGGGGTCAGAAATGCTGAGAAGAAGAAATATACTGAGATTGAGCCTGAAGAGAAGGTTTCATGGAAGGTTCTTGAAAGGAGGAGACAATATTGAGTTTGCTGATAAGGAGAAAGACCGCTGATGGAGTTCACGTGGAGTTTGATGTTGTAAAAGATGAGAGATAAAGGTGACGGGACCATCAATGCTCAGATGTGAAGGTAAGCTCTAAGAACGTTAATGTGAGTGTTGTTGTTTCTAATAACAACAACGCCAAGTGTTAGAAGAGTGTTGCTGCCAAATAGCAGAGGGAAAATCATTAGCTATATGTAATTTAAGTGTGTCAATGTAAAACTAATTAAATCATCTCACAAAATTTTGTATTTACTGTTTTGTATATATATCAGAAAAATGGTACATTTCCGAGCTCTTTAGTTTATTTCATATTTCTTGTCTCATATATCTCTAGTCCTCTTACAAGGCTCAAAGGCATAGAGTCTGTTTTCTCACTCTTTTAGTTTTGCATTTCGATCATTGAACAATTTAAAGTGCATTACCAAAGGTAGGCCTGTCAATTTGTGACCCAACCCGCTGGTCCTGACCCATTTGACCCGCTGCAGAGCGGGTGCGGATAAAAAAAATTTATAAAAAAATAAAAGTAGGTCATGCGGGGAGGATAAATAAAAAATATGGAGCAGGTGCAGATATATATATTATATCTCGCAGGTTGGCGGGTTATTCGCATTTTTTATAAAAAAAAAAAAAGAAAAACTTAATTTAACTTTAAAATTAACAAAAATAATATTTATCTAACAATTTTTATCAAAAATTTGAATATTATAAGTAATATTTATAAATTAGTTAATAATTTCATTCAAATTCATAAAAAATTATATATTTATGGTTTATCATATACAATTTTTTATTAACATTTTATTTTGTTAAATATTTATATATATATATATATAATTTTTTTATTACTTATATATTATGCGGGTTATCCGTGGGTATCCGCAAATTTAAACGGGACGGATACGGGTCAAAAAAATTATGGTCAAAATTTGGTGGGGCGGGTCAAAGTGGGTCAAAAAAATCAAGCGGGTCAGGCGGGTGCGGATGCGAGTCAGGCGGAGCAGATTTTACCCGATTGACAGGCTCATGTGGGACTATCACCCTAACGCTTTAATTCTGTTTGTAGTTGGAAGGCGTTAACGGTAAAAAAATAACGTTTTGAAACAACATAAAAAAAATTAACCTAGAGTTCCGCTTGAATATATGCTACAAAACAAGGTTCATAAGGGTTATATTTTATAGCCTAGAAAAAGAGATACTGAACATTAGATCAGAGCCTGAAAATCAGTTATAATACACTATATCATAGCATTTCACCAGCATTATAATAAAAATCATATAATAGAATAATGGCAAAACGCTATCGTATGGGTCACCCTTAATATATCTCCATCATAACTCCTAAGCCAATTTGGAGTGTGTGGATTGTGATATATCTCCATCACAATGAATGATAGTAATT
The DNA here is from genome assembly GCA_900406535.1 of Noccaea bulbosa. NCBI lineage: Eukaryota > Viridiplantae > Streptophyta > Magnoliopsida > Brassicales > Brassicaceae > Noccaea > Noccaea bulbosa. Next base: position 15,403 of record OVBJ01001769.1, on the reverse strand, counting down.
GTGATATATCTCCATCATTCTCCAACTGGTCAGCCAATTTGTAAAATCAATAATTCCTAAGCTTAAACCGGGTTTGATGTAAAACCAATTCGCCATGGTACTCTGATGGATCATGATTCCAAGACGCAACATACTATTTATGAAAATGTTATTAAACAGGCATAACAGGTGAGTATGGCAGAATGCCGAATCTCGCAAAATTAAATGATGATTTGTTGCCACTTGGTCTAACCTCACTTCGGTTTGAAACAGATTGTCTGCAATTGGTCAGGCTCCTTGAAGAAGAAGATCTCTAGCCATCGATGGCCTCCAAGTTTGATGAATTCCAATTCCTTTGTTCTTCTTTCAATGTTCTTAAACTTTATTTTATCTCATGTTGTTTGAATGTCCGTGCCAATTGTCTTTTGAAAGGCGTTTGGGCACGAGATTATTTCTTTACCTATGTAAACTTTCTAGTACCGAATTGGTTAGCTTGCGAAGCTTGTCTATTCATACCATCTTAAAAATATACAGATTTTTTATGTCAAAAAACCAAAACTGGTAAGATCGAAAACATATTCAGCTGCATTCCTCATTTACCAGTTAGAGTTATGAAAAACTTCTATAACTACGAGTATTCTGTTTTTTAGCCATTTTAAATATTTTTGACTACAAAATATGAGAGCAACTACTAAGACAATTCTACAATATAAACAGCTCTATTTGCGCCATCCTAGAAACTTCTTACAAGTTTAGTTTGCCTCCATTAATATGTAGAATTTCATCCTTTGGAAATTGAATATTGGACTTTCTATGTATAAGCATTAATGAACCATTTGGTCAACCACTTACTAAAATGCTTCCATAATATGGGTATTTTAATAATGCTTCCATAACTCTTTATGGGTAATTTTATGGTGAAATTTTGACAAGATGATGTTTTAAAAATTCAATAACCTAGATACAACTACAATTACAAAAGATGGATGTCTCTGCTAGTTAGAAGTGGTGAAATGAACAAAAGACTTGTTATAAATTTAACAAGCTTGTTTTAGCAAGTCTCATAACTTCTCTTTTATTTTGCTAAATATCTTTTCGACATTAGTACACATACCACAATTACTAATTTCCCTTAGACTTCGAATGAGTTTATACCAAATCAAAGAAGCTACAACCGAAATAAACCAATTCAAACCTTAAAAACTGTTAAGGAGATGCTCTTAGCAGTTCATTAATAAGCGAACAAAACTGTACAACCTGAAAAGCAACCATGAAACGAGACAAAGTCCTTTGGAAACAAGAAATAGAATCACTAAAGAGATTTTTATATCATCCTCTTCACATCAATGTCAAAGATAAAATTTATACGAACGATATCAAGCATAAATGTTTTTAAACCAATTAAAAAAAAAAAAAGTAAAACAAAACATGACACTCTCCAGAGAATCTCCAGACCGTAACCAAACAAAAACTCAGAAAACAAAAGCTTTCCTTGTTCCAACTATATTTCCAGAAAGTAAGAAACTTTTGCTTCTTTTAAGTAACAATGATGAAATAGACGAGCTCTCTTAATCTACATGAAGTCGAAATCGTCCATTGCATCATAAGGACCAGCCACTAGATCGTCATCACCCTTATCTACTTGAAGTTGTTTCTTCCTCCCACCTGAAGAATCAATGACAAACCAATTTGATGAATACAAAAATGGATCCACGCTAACAATTCTACAAAGCAAGAACAAGAACAAACAAGAACAAGAAAACGAACATACCTGTCTTCTTTTTGCCAGCAGCAGCTTCTTTCTCAGCCTTGAGTTTCTCGTTTGCTATCGCCGTAATGGAGGAAGCAACATCTTTAACATCTGCTGCCTTCATGTTGGTCACAGAAAGTCTCATGACTGCTTTGAGCAGCGCAATATAGTGATAGCTTTTCTGCAACAGTGAACAAGAAAGAAATTGAGATTCTAAAGCCTCCGTTAAGAGCAAAAAGACGCAAGACAGGATACATTACAACATACCTCATATGGTTTAAGCTTATGAGAAATCAATTCAGCATATTCCAAAAAGTCGCTTTCAGTCTTTGGGATGAACAAATCGACGTTCTTCTTCTCATCCACCTTCGTTCCAAAGAGCTCAGCAGTTGCTTGGTAGTCCGCTTCCTCAACAAGCCTGTCATCACACGTAAAAAACATAAAGAACACACAAAGCACAAGGTTTCAAGTGAAGTAAGTAAGAATGTGTACACACTCTTTACCTCTGCATGCGAAGTTTCTCAGAGATGGGATCTAAAGGCTCTTCCTTTGGTGTTTCTTTTGGAACTTCGGCGGCGGCTTTACCCTTCTTTTCGACTGCTTTCTTGGGAGCCTTCTCTGGAACAGGCTTTACAGGAGCCGGCTACACACACACACACAAAAAAAACAGATTCAAGTTTCAAAACTTAAAAGAACAAGACGGTGATGAACTTTTGGCAGAGAGTATTAAAAGCAAAGGTATACCAGAGCTTCCTCTTCATCATCATCCTCCCATGAGTCCTTAATTTCATTCTCATCAACATCTTCATCATCCCAATTACTTTTAAGCTCAACTTTTGCCGGAAGTGGTGTAATTTGCTCGTCCTCTGAAACCACAAAACAAAAACTATAAGCCATAGAAACTCCAAACAGACTTAACACAAATGCATGTGAGTCAAGCTTTGCTTCCATATAGAGAATATAAGAGAGGATACTTACCCCAGTCATCCATGTTTGCTGCTAATTATCGAGTACGAATCTAAGCTTTTATCTGAAACGAACTGCATAAACATACGCATAAACATCAGAATCATGATCAATCTAACTTAAACAATTCTCGATAAGCTTGCTGCTAGCACCAAATACTCAATCATAAACAGAGGATACTGATAATATTACTTTCGAAACCAAGATTTTAGAGATACATAGACCTATTAGTCCAACTCACAGGTCCACATGAACAACTAATGCCAAAGCTTACACATTTATTCGACTGAAACTATTTGCAGATATCTAAACTTGGATTTTGGTAACCAAATCTCAGACTAATCTTAGGGCTTTTTGCAACGGCCATATTAATTCCCAATTGATGACAAATTTCAAAACTTTTAAGATGAATTTAAGGAAATCTTAAAACCAACCCTAAATCACGATCACTCATGTATTAGATATCTCTCATCCACAGCTCAGTCTTAGTCTGAGAAATCAAAGACCCGTAAATCAATCGGAAACCGTAAACAAGAGCAATTCTCAATGGAAACCCACCAGAGAACCAACCGAAACTAAGATCTAGAAACGAATTCAACTTCGAAAAGATAACATACCGAGAGCAAAAAAGGCTGAATCCAAAAAAGGGTTTCAGCGAAATCGCCAGAAAGTGAAGGAGAAGGAGATTGAAGATTGAAGCGTTTCGTAGGATTGGAATCTGCCGATGCGGTCAAGCGATAAGAGCTCTGAGAAGAGAGGATCGTGAAACGACAGCTACAGGCTACTTGAAGGGGATTTTAAATGGTTTTTGGTGAATTTTTTTTAGGGTTTGATTTTTCCCATTCCTCGTTGGATTTAGCATTTATGCCTTTTCCTAAACTCTTTTCCCATTTAAGAAAAAGGAAAAGGTAAAGACTAAAGACTGATGAATTTTCAATTTTTGTATTTTCGGTTTATTTTGATAAGTATATTGTATCGATCGCGTTGCCACAACTGGGGAAAACTTAATCTCTTGTATCAAATGATATGATCCAATGCCACAACCAAATATGCAATTACGCTTTTTCTCCTTTTTTCTCTCTTTTTCACCTTTTACCTTTTCCATTATTTACTTTAACATTTTTCACTTAACTAATACAATAAAATTAAATTAAATGAAAATCAAAAACAATTTAGAAAACGAAAATAATTAAATGAAAATATGATTTTGGAAATTTCGAAGCCGTGATTTTGGTTGGAAATCCTCTTCACACTCGAGGCTCGAGCTGAGAGCAATTGTAATCGAAATCTTCCTCGACCTGAGCTCATCTACACCTATTCCGACTCTTCTTTTTCCTCCGTAGAAAGCCGATGTTCTGTTTCCCTTTGTTTCACCATTGCTGAAGTATCGATTCTAGTAGAGGTGAGTTTTCTAGCTTTTATTTATTTGTTTGGTTTATGGATATGTAAATTGGTTGATTGGGTATACATGCATTGCGGTAGATTAAGCTTTTTGAGTAATGTAGGTTGTGAATCGCATCCAGTGAACTGTATTTGAACTAGATCGGAACCTGCATAGATGGTACAATTGGTACGAGTGGAACAAATGAGACTTAGTTGATTAAATGGTTCATATAGGTACAACCGCATGTTAAAAAAGTAATGGTACTAAAAGTTCAACTGGTACATGTAGTACAACTGTGAGATGTTTTGTAATTGGGAATTGATTATTTTCATTATATTTGCAGGAAAACAATGAGCATGAACATCACAAACATATTTTTCGACCACGGAGGTCATTATGCAGAAGAGGAACTGATATGGGTTTCAAAGAATCCCACTTGTGCTATAACATTCAAGATCTCATATTTGGAGGAGATTACGTACTCGGCGGTTGTGGATAAAATATGCAGAAAGATTGCGAGGGATGGAGCTAAGCCGCTGCTGAAATTGAGTTACATTACAATATCAAATAATCATGCGAGAGAGATGTACAATTTTGATGATGAAAACCTATTTCTTTATCTAACGACAATTAATAATTTGGGATTTAGAAGGATTTTGCATGTGGAGGTAACCAAGAACACGAACAGAGCAAATCATAGGAGCGACCACCTGTTTAGAATGGATGCATAAAGTTCATTTGGTTTGAATTACGAAGAGGAGTTGGTTCCAAATGATAGAGGTTATGGTGTCGTTACCATATTCAGAGAGCCACATGTTGAGGAGCTAGAGCCACATATTGAAGAGCCACATATCGAAGAGGTTGAGTCTGATGGTAAAGAAGGATGACAATGAGGAGCGTCCACAACCAGATAGTAAGGAAGATGGGTTAAACTTCTTTGATGAGGATTTTTAGCTTTCACGTCCTGTAGAAGAAATTAAGTTGGCTGAAGAATGGGAAGATGGTATTGGTCTTGAAATAAAACAAGAATTTCCATCGAAGGAGGCATTGCAAGATTTGGTTGACAGAGCTTTCACACAAGCACTGTTTTGGTGTCTGCACTTACAAGTCTGACACTGGCAGACTTATCCTAAAGTGCACTCAGAAGAGCGGAGGCTGTAATTGGTATATATATGCTGCGAGGAAAGCTGGTTCAGATTTTTTCAGTGTCCGAAAATACTGGAACAAGCACAGCTGCTCACGGGCTGTTGAAAGTAGTAACAGTTGTCGAAGGAGAGGCAACCCACGATTAGTGGCATCAGTTTTGCATCAAGACTATCCAGGTCAGTTTGACACACCAGTTCCAAAAACTATATATTGTCGATGTTGTTCACCGTAGACTTGGTGTCAATGTGTCATACTCAACGGCCTTGAGAGGAAAAAAAAACTACATGTTAGTGATGTTCGAGGGACTCCCGAAGAAGGCTATAAGATGTTGTTTTCTTATTTGTACATGTTGGAGCAGGAAAATCCTGGAAGTAAAACGAATGTTCAACTAGAGTCTCATCACAGGTTTGAGTATCTGTTTGTTGCTTTGGGCGCGAGCATTGAAGGGTTTCAATGGATGAGGACAGTGATAGTTGTGGATGCAACGTTTTTTAAGACTGTATATGGTGGACAGCTTGTGTTTCCACTGCACAAGATCTTAATCATCACCATTACCCTCTTGCCTTTGGGATAATTGATAGCGAAAATCATAGTAGTTGGCCATGGTTTCTGGAGAATCTGAAAGCTGTTATACCAGATGATCATGAACTCGTTGATGTGAGTGACAGACATAAAAGCATCATATATATATGGAGTGTCGAAAGTCTATCCATTGGTCTAAGGTTCAAACGCTTCGAAGAAAATGTGTAAAAAGCTTTTCAATTACTAGTGTCGATCGACACCAAAGGTGTGTCGATCGACACCGGTTATCGAGTCAATTTCCAGTTTAGTTCGATTGACGCATGATTTGTGGTTCGAGTCAATTGGTGTCGACCGACACCAAGGAGTGGTGTCAATCGACACCAACTTCAGGAAAATCGACCTGTTCGATTTGAGTGATTGCTGGTTTGTCAGTTAATGGTTTTAAAGCCCTATCTTCTTCACGAAAACACTGTAGCCGTATCACTTTTCACGTTTTTCGAGAAAACAAAGTTTCAGAGAGAAGGAGGCTGATTTCTGGGCGATTTCTGGAGTTTCTGGAGAGATATGTTGCTAATCCATCTTCCTTTCCTCTTTCCAATCCATTCTAAGGTGAGTGCGTGACTGTAGATCCGTTTATCACCAGAGATTGTTTGATTTAGGGTTTGTTGTTGAGTTTTTTTGAGTTATTTTTGAGTTGTTCTTGAGTTATTGATTGATTTGATCGATGTGGGGGTTGAATACCACGTTTTATGGTGTTTCTGCGCTGTTTCGTAGCTTTTGGTGTTGAGTCGTCGGGACGGTGTCGATCGACACTTTTCAGGGTATCGGTCGACACTGATGGTGTTGAGTGTCGTTCGACACCCTTTGTGGTGTCGGTCGACACTGAACAGGCATCGATCGACACCGGTGGGGGTGTCGATCGACACGTTTGTTGCTGCGAGTTGTGTTTCTTATTTGTTCATCGCTGCTGTTGTTTACTGCTATTGTTGTTTGATATATTATCGGGTGTTGACGTACATGGCCTGTAGGCAGGATGATCCACTCAATAAGTATTTATGATAATACTTACACATCTCTATTCCAATGTGATGCAGGTAACATGAATGTTCAACCGCGGAATGAGGTCGAGAAACGATGAGGATGATAGGATGCTTATTTTACTTATCTTGTTATGGCTAGCAAACCAACAGTTTTAGGTTGTTAGTTTTATTTTTATAAATGGCAAATCTGGTGTTTAGGTTGCTAGAGTTTATTCTTTTATTGGTTATTGGTATTTGTTGAACTGGTTATTGGTTTAATAATTATTGATTTTTTTCTGATAATTTCCGCATTGATAATTAATTAAAAAAGAAAAAAAAATAAATAAATAAATAAAAAATTGGTTGTTTCATTTTGGTATGAGAGCGAATACGGTTTTATGACTTTTAGTATTGTGTGAACTGGACTATGAGTTTAATTGATTAAGTGTGTTTAGTCAGTTAGTAGTCTAGTATCATCCTCTCGGCCTTTCCAGTATTCCGCGGGTAAGTGAGTTGGAGTTTTGTGTTTTGTTGTGTTTTGTTTTTGTGCTGACTTTGCTCATTTTTCTGTACTTGGTGGAAGTGCAGCGAGATGGACGCAGGTCGAGGACGTGGTCGCGGTGCGGCTGCAGCTGGTCGTGGTGCAGCTGGTGCGGTGCAGCTGGTCGTGGTGTTGCTCGTGGTGGACTTTGAACTTTGAATAGGTGTAAATAAGCAATTTCATTAATGGCAATTTGAACTTTTTAAATCTGAAAGTGAATGAAATATCTCCATTCTAAAAAATAATTTTAAACTAAAAATATTTTACAACATAAAAAAAATTAAAATATTTTACATATAAAAATAAATTAAAATAATTCTGAAAATTGAAAATATTATGGTTTTAAAATTTTCTAACTAAGATTTAAAAATATGAATCAAGATAACAGCAAATTAAGAAAAAAAAAGCTATGTATATCTGTAATAAAATAATTTTATGACAAAGAAGTGTAAATAAACAATTTCATTAATGGCAATTTGGAATTTTTAAATCTGAAAGTCAATGAGAGAGCTCCATTCTCAAAAATTACTTCGCAAATAATAGTATAGATATCATTATCAGTTCATGTTTCCATATACATCTTATGCATATATATTATTTTAAGTCCAGTATCATCGATCCAATTTGCTTAGGTGTGTGACCCTGTAGGATCGTATAATACTAGCAATGAGTTCATAACCCGTAGATTATAAGTGGCCTCTACCAAGACATTATAATCACTTAATATTAAACGATTATGCAACCTTGACGTTACAACTATAACTAGAGAAATACAAATGATTTCAGGACATTCCCAACAATCTCCCACTTGTACTGGAATCAACTATTCCCATAGTCCTATTGTCACTATATCTCGATCTCAGCATAAGGCAAGAAATGGTGTCATCCTTATTAAGCTAGACCACATTTATCGAACTCTGATTTATACTGATCAAACAAACGATTGACATTCACCTCGTTTGAGCACGGCCATGCATTTCTCAGTATCAAATCTTCGATAGGCCCAGAGACATAATCTTCTGTTACATAGGAGGGACAAATCCCATCTTGTTCCATCCATGTATCTCACACAATTCATAATGGACCCAATCACTATCTTTATGGTCACCTTTTACGGCTGACGTTTGATAGAGTCAAAGCACACTAATCCATGCATAAAAAATATCATGATGAACTCAGGTCAAAGGACTATACTCTATAGTTATAATGAGAAACTTTTATGACACTCATATAACAATCTTGCAAAGTTCTCATAACGGGTCAGTCCAATATTGTGTTCACTAACACATATTCATGTGATTGACTTTAATAAAACATATTAATGACTTCACGAAACTTAGTCATCAGCCACTTCACATACTAGTCATTTTAGTTATAATGTCCCATATTAATAACCTTGACCAGGGACATCTATAATTTATTTTATTTTCACTTATAGGATTCNTTTTGGGACTAATATTTAATAAAACTAATTAAATAATTCTGAAACAAATTTCATTAAAATCAAAACATAACCAAATGTATGTTAACATGAACATCATATCATAGAATAAAAGAAAAGCTCCCACTAAAACAAGATCAATGTTTAAGAAATCTAATGCCTATAGCAGTAGTATGACTCTCGTGCTTAGGCCGTGGAAGAGGCTTCGTCAAAGGATCAGCAACATTTGCATCCGTTGAGACTCTGCTAATCTTCACATCTCCTCTATCAACAATATCACGAATGAGATGATATCGCCTTTCAATGTTTTTGGATTTCTGGTGTGATCTAGGTTCCTGTGCCTGAGCAATGGCTCCATTATTGTCACAATATAGATCCATCGGGCCAGAAATGCTAGGAATCACACCTAGTTCAGTAATGAACTTCCTAATCCAAACAGCCTCCTTTGCCGCTTTAGAAGTAGCAATGTATTCAGCTTCAGTTGTTGAGTCTGCCACTGTGTTTTGCTTGGAGCTCTTCCAGCTCACAGCGCCTCCATTAAGACAAAAGATAAATCCAGATTGTGATCGGAAATCATCTTTGTCTGTCTGAAAACTAGCATCGGTGTAACCACTCAAAACAAGCTCATCACTTCCTCCATAGACCAAAAATTTATCCTTAGTATTTCTTAAATACTTAGGAATGTTTTTGACTGCTGTCCAGTAACTCTCACCTGGATCCGATTGGTATCTACTCGTCATGCTTAAAGCATATGCAACATCTGGACGAGTACAAAGCATGGCATACATAATAGATCCTATAGCAGAAGCATATGGGATTCTACTCATGCGCTCTCGCTCATCATGTGTCGAAGGACACTGCGTCTTGCTAAGAGTAATGCCATGAGACATTGGTAGAAAACATTTCTTGGAATCATGCATACTAAACCTGTGCAAGACCTTATCTATATAAGTATCTTGACAAAGTCCTATAAGCTTGTTTAATCTATCTCTATAGATTCTTATTCCAAGAATATAAGAGGCTTCTCCCGTGTCTTTCATTGAGAAACAACTTCCCAGCCAAGCCTTTACAGACTGAAGCAAAGTAATGTCATTCCCAATGAGAAGTATGTCATCTACATACAATACTAAAAATGCAACTGCGCTCCCACTAGTCTTTTTGTAAACGCACGGTTCTTCTTCGTTTCTAATGAAATCAAACTCTTTGATTGCTTCATCAAAACGAAGATTCCAACTCCGAGATGCTTGCTTCAACCCATAGATGGCACGTTGAAGCTTGCACACTTTCCCAGCATTTTCAGGACTTGTGAAACCTTCCGGTTGTGTCATGTACACATCCTCTTCGAGATTTCCATTAAGGAAAGCTGTTTTCACATCCATCTGCCAAATCTCATAATCATAATAAGCGGCAGTTGCTAGGAGAATCCGAATGGATTTAAGCATTGCGACTGGGGAATAGGTTTCATCATAGTCTATACCATGAATTTGTTTGTAACCTTTTGCCACCAATCTAGCTTTGTATATCTGAATATTACCATCCATGTGGATTTTCTTCTTGAAACCCCATTTACATTCAAAGGCTTTAACACCATCAGGTAAATCAACCAAAGTCCATACTTGGTTTTCTGACATGGATTCCATTTCGGAATCTGCGGCCTTTAGCCATTTTTCGGAATCAGGGCCCATCATTGCTTCTTCGAAAGACGTAGGTTCATCACTTTCTATAAGAAATAGATTGTGATCATCCGTCACCCAAACCCCATATCTAGTAGTTTCGTGACGAGTCCTCTCGGACCTACGTACCTCAGGTTCCACAGGTGTAAATACTACGACTCTTCGTAAATCTAACTGATGCTCTTCCTGGGAAGTCGGAGCCTCCTGTGTTTCTCGAACTTCTTCGAGTTGTACTTCTCGAACTTCTTCGAGTTGTAAAAGTAATAACCTTTGGTTTCTATTGGATAACCAACAAAGTAGCATTTATCAGATTTGGGTCCAAGCTTATTATCAGGTAGTAAACGTTTTACAAAAGCTTCACAACCCCAAATTTTCATAAAAGACAGATTAGGAACTTTTCCAGTCCATATTTCATATGGTGTCTTTTCAAATGATTTTGATGGACATCTATTTAGCGTAAACGCAGACGTTTCTAGAGCATATCCCCAAAAGGATAATGGAAGATCTGTATGACTCATCATTGATCGAACCATATCTAATAAAGTCCGATTTCTCCTTTCGGATACACCATTCCATTGTGGTGTTACTGGAGGAGTGAGTTGTGAAACAATTCCACACTCTCTAAGATGATCATTAAAAGCTTGGCTTAAATATTCTCCACCTTGATCTGATCGAAGGGCTTTAATTGTTTTACCAAGCTGGTTTTGTACTTCATTCTGAAATTCTTTGAACTTTTCAAAAGACTCAGACTTATGTTTCATTAGATAAACATAACCATATCCACTAAAGTCATTAGTAAATGTGATGAAGTACTGATAATTTCCTCTAGCATTTATACTCATTGGTCCACACACATCGGTATGTATAAGGCCCAGTAAGTCACTGGCCCTTTCACTGTGTCCAGTAAAAGGAGCCTTAGTCATTTTTCCAAGCAAACAAGACTCACATTTTTCAAATGATTCATAATCAAATGAGTTCAAAAGTCCATCTCTATGAAGTTTTTGAACGCGCTTCTCATTTTTATGGCCCAAACGACAATGCCAAAGAAAGGTTTGATTCGAGTCATTTGACTTAAATCTTTTGGTTCTAATGTTATAGACAGGCACACTTTGGTTTAAAACATAAAGCCCATTCTCTAATGGACCGCTACCATAAAACATATTATCACGATCAAATAAACAACACTTGTCTTTAATCGTAAAATGAAATCCTTCCAAATCCAAACATGAAATTGAAATGATATTTCTGCTTATAGCAGGTACATAGTAGCAGTTTTTAAGTTCTAAAACCATGCCTGACGGCAAAGACAAATGAAATGTTCCTACAGCTAATGCAGCAACTCTTGCTCCATTTCCCACGCGCAGGTCCACTTGTCCTTTCTCCAAAGTTCTACTGTTACTGAGGCCCTGCATATTAACACAAATATGAGCACCACAGCCGGTATCTAATACCCAAGAAGTAGAACTGGAAGTAGCAACATTTACTTCTATAACATAAATATCTGAAGATGAAGTCTCAAAAGTCTTCTTCTTCTTTTTCAGATCTTCCAAGTATTTCTTGCAGTTTCTCTTCCAATGACCAGAACCATTACAATAATGGCACTTGTCTTCACCAGGAGGACCAGGTTTGGTCTTAGGAGAAGGTTCAGAATTGCTTGAGTTCTTAACCCAGCTTGCCTTTCCCTTTCCCTTGTCCTTTCCATGTTTCTTAAACTTCTTACCCCCTTGTACCATTAGGACGTGAGGGGTGTCCTTCATGATGTTGGGTTCAGCAGATTTAAGCATCCCATGCAGCTCAGTCAAAGTCTTCGTCATGTTGTTCATGTTATAGTTCATAACAAACTGATCAAAACTTGACGGCAATGACTGCAGGATGAGGTCAGTGGCCAACTCTTGGCTGATTGGGCAGTCCAGTTTTGCCAAGTTATCAATATAACCCATCATCTTAATGACATGAGGGCTAACTGGACTGTTCTTAGGAAGCTTGCACTCAATGAGAGTTTTAACCGTTTGGTATCTGTCAGTTCGTGCTTGCTCCTGAAACATCCCCTTCAGGCTAGTGATGAAGTCAATTGGCGAATCCACGTTCTCATATTGCTTCTGCAAGTCCGAGTTCATGGTAGCCAACATAAGACAACATACATCAAACGTATCATTGGAATGTTTCTCCCAAGCATTCCTCTCTGCATGTTGAGCATTTGTCTTAGGTTTTTCAGTAAGTTTTNCTGAAACATCCCCTTCAGGCTAGTGATGAAGTCAATTGGCGAATCCACGTTCTCATATTGCTTCTGCAAGTCCGAGTTCATGGTAGCAAACATAAGACAACATACATCAAACGTATCATTGGAATGTTTCTCCCAAGCATTCCTCTCTGCATGTTGAGCATTTGTCTTAGGTTTTTCAGTAAGTTTTTTTTCCAAGACATAGTCCTTTTTCTCTTGTTTGAGAACAATTCTCAGGTTTCGGTACCATTCAAGGAAATTTGACCCATTCAACTTTTTCTTCTCAAGGACTAATCGAATGGAGAATGAACTGTGAGTAGTTGTCATAGCTGAATCAAAAGGGATTGAAGATGTTAATATGATGTTCATAAATTAGAAAAATCTCAACAATTAAGAAAACTCACATTATATTCAAAACAATAATATCCTCAAAATGAATATAATAATCCAAGATCCATATTTTACTAGAATTCAAGTGAACTTTGGCTCATCGCCCGAATGCTTAGTTATTTAGGTAAGCAACAACATTGCTAATTATATCAAATATAATTCTTGGTTGTTAGATGACATCTTATATGTAATCCAACCTATGCCTCAAAGCCCAAAACCGTTTTGATAGCTTAGTCAAGTAAACCAACTTTTGTTTCGTATGGTAACCATTACCATCTGTCTTACTTATGTAATTGTAGACACCTTGCTTAGCAAGCCCATCATACAATGAAACAAGTCTTGACAGTTGACAATATTGGAAAGGCATCAAAATACTTGATATTAGATGAGGAATTAAATTTTAATCCAATTTTAGTTAATATTTAAATTTTATATCTAATATAGTTTTAAATATAACTAATACACATCTTATATGTATCTTAATTGGATTATAAATAATTGGAATAACTTTAGTCTTATTAAAATCAAAAATTAGTTATTTAATTAACATTGATTTAATTCATGTGTCTTAATCATATTAAAACTTGAATTAAAATATTGTAAGAAATTTTAGTCACTATCGCTTCTCTAAAATTCAGTTTCCAAAACATATTCAAGAGAACGAATGATTATTTTATATATATATATATATATATCCGATATAACAACTTATATAATTCAAACAATATATGTTACTAAAATCAAGCAATCAGGTATTACAGTAACACGTGTTAACTTCAATTCATGTATGCATGAATTATATGTATGTGACATGCAGAAATAGAGACGAGGCACATGTCTTACGTGAACAACTTTGATACTATTATAATAATGGAATGATCACATCAAGCAAAATTATCAAGTTTCCATAAGCAAATCTTTATTTCTCCATATATGATTATTCAAGGAACTAGGTGTTATCCCGCGCGTTGTTTTTGTCATAAAATTTGCACAATGTGAGCGTGGTGGAAATGAGCTGAATCTGTTAGCAGTTTCTTTAGGATCATTGGTGGGTTCCAGCGGTAACCTGAATCTCCCTAGCCTGCTGGCAACATATGGAAAATGGCGGTATTTTGTTAGGGCCTTTTGTGCTTATTTTTTCTTGTTTCCACAAAATGGGCACTGGAGCATGCCGTTTCTTCCTACTGAATAACTTGTTGATGCTTTTTCTTTACCTACATTATTAATCAGAGTGGTTAAACACGATTCATGTATCAATTATGCGGTATATATGGGTAAGTATATTTATTTCAGAAGGTGATGTTAACCTTTATGGTATCTTCTTGATTGTTTAGCATTCATAATCTCTCGGCGCCTCAGTCTAGCCTTTCTATGTTCCTCTGCATTAAGATAATTGCATAGTTGTTAGTTAGTATAATGTTAACCGATCAGAGGCCATTTCAGGGCTTCTTTGAAGTCATAATTTTTTCTTGTAAAATTTAAATTTATATATTTTTAATGAATGATATATCAGTTTTCATGTTTAGATACCCACACAAATTTAACGAAACTCATTTTTGTCATTTTCAATACCATTAACAATCACACTGAAAAATAGCAGTTACACAAAGCTTTTTAATCAATGTTAGAAGTACAAAATATTTTGGCAGCGACTTCTCTTGAATGGGATGGTCAATAAAAATCGCATAAGAGTGAGCAAGCAAAGTCTTGAATAGGTCTTTTATGTGCTGGTAGTTTAGTCTTGTAAACAATCAACAATGGTTCACTGGCGTTAGACGTGGGAAGGACAATTTTTTTTTCTAAAACCTGAAATTAGACACACACAAAAAAAAGGAAAAAAAAAAAAAGAATAACAGACATTCAAAGTGTTTTGCTAGTCCGAGAGAAGGAAAATATTGCAAGAGGTTGAACGGGGGTTGAGTTAAAAAGGAGGGAAGAATATGTTCGTAAGCTCGTTTTTTCTCTCTTATATTTTTCATTTTTTTGCTAACATATTTCACATCTAAGAAAATCAACACATTCCACCTTTGTAAACAACACATATATTAGTTAGAGACTAACTATATATTTCATAAAAAAGATGAACATAGTATCAGTAACTTGGGATCTCTCATTAGAGACGGTCTCCACCAAAATTGTTTAGGGGGTAAAAAGTATATACATATTAATGGTCTTTTAAGTTGTAACTGGGGTTCTCCTTCAGGCTTTAAATCACTGAAATGTTAATACATTTTTATATGTATTAGTAAGCACTTAGCCTTACTGTAGAGAAACTACATTAAAGGAAATCAGCGACTTGAATTTAATTTCTTAAAAAGCGCCTTAATTAGTCGAGGAAGCTTTCCAAATGTTTGAAGCGTTTGCAAGACTG
>OVBJ01001768.1:0-24191 GCA_900406535.1 Noccaea bulbosa | reverse complement strand
GATATTTGAGCTTACCATTTCAGATATAGGGAGTCATGAGATAATGTCTCCTAAAAGAACCAGATCAAATCGTTTAAACCAGCGTGTCTAACCGAGCTAAAACCAGATCAAATCGGGTTTTCTTTCTTTTTCGCAATGCATGTATATGAAAATAATGAGAAGTTGATAACGCTATGAAAATGTGGGCAAAACGAATAGAGCGTTTCTGAAGCTGACAGTAGATACGTAGTGAAATGATTGTGTTAGGATTTGAAATTCAAATCCAGTCATCAAAAACAATTAAAATAGTAAAGTTGTCTCTAGTGGTTCATTCTCGGTAGGTATAAAAAAATTAAGGGGAATGCATTGAATATGAGATTTGAGATGATTTAAAGTGACTTCAGTTTTTATATGATTTTGTGTGAATTTATAAAGTTGTTATGAACTTATGATTTTATTGAAAAACAATCTAGAATGAAAAACACCTCATCCAGTCATCCTGATTTATAAACGAGAGGTTGCATGGAACCATTAACAACCCTTTTTCGATTTGTCTTTTTAATTTATCCGCTGCTACGAATTTCTTGATGCTACTGAATTGTAATCTTTGTCATAGTCGAGAAGGCTGATTTTGTAGTTGGATTGTAACCTTTTTACCTATTCTAGGTATCTTCAACTTATTAACGATGTGCATGCCGTATAAAAAAACAAAAACAAAGTGGATACACTTAGAGAATCAATGACATAATACTTTTCTCTAATTTCTAATAGATATAAAGATGTGCAATGCAAAAGAAAACGAAAAAATCTGACCAGTTTAGTGTTAATCTTTCCAGATTATGTGATTTGTAGGGGGATAAGTGATAATTACGTCAAATGACAGAAATGAGTAATTTTGTTGTATTGTTGTCCTAGTCGTGTTTTTCGTGATACTGCATTCGTTACATTTCCATTGTTTCTCGTGGATGAATCATATTTAGATATACTACATTCTACATATATAGTAGCTCTTAGATACACAGGATAAGAAAGAAGTTAAAAATGGCGCCGAATGGTTTGGATATATATCACTTCCTACGAAAGACTCTTTAGTTTGGATTACAACTTTGGACAAAGATAGCACATGAACTTTCTCAATAAAGAACAAATATTCTGAAAAAAATTATTGCAAAAAAAGGTTGGAAACAGATGAACGAAAAGAAGTACTTGTTTTAGAACTGAAGAAACAAATAAAGAGAGAGACAGAATCGCAACTGGGCTTACTAAGCAGATTCCTTATGTTTCATAGGAAACACTTTAGCTTTTCGTTATTTTAAGTTCCTTACAGGTTCTTTCTGTTGTTCGATTTAGTACGACAACAGTTTATATATATAGTACAGAAAACAATCTTCAATGCTCTGCTCTAAATATTAGCGTTAAATAAAAAGTTCAGTATAAAACATTGTCGTAATGCTCACTTTTGGTGAGAAACTAAGAAATAATAAAATCTTTAATAGTTTACAAAAAAATGTGGAAATCTCTTTTTCACATCATACCCCCATTATTTCATCTTTTGTTAGGAGATGAAATAGTTGGGAGAGGATTTAAAATTTCCCACCAAAAACCAGAAAGAAGAAGAAGAAGAGCTTGTTGTTATAATTTTCGTGTGCTATATAAGTTTCATTCCGCAAAATACCTTTTCCTCTTTATGGCGTTTTCTCTTGCTTGCCGATTCTAATTTCCTAGTTTCTCCTTTCTCAAGTTTTCTTATATTCTCTCCCTACATGTCTTTGAGTTCCATCTCTCTCCCATCCCAAGAAATCTTTGATTCTATGATTCTCTTTTTCCCTTCATCTTTATAATAACATATATCTATACTCCAGAGGGAACTTCTTCGCAAACCATTCTTTCTTTTCCTCTACCAAATCCCAAGACTACCTGACAAGTCTCTCANCTCTTTTTTTTTTTTTTTTTTTTCTCTCTCAAAAGCTAGACTAAACGAGGAACTGAAAGAAAATGACTCGCCGTATAGCTCCTCGATGCTTCCAAATCATGCTTCTATGTCTTCTAATCACTTCACGTAATCATCTTCTCTCTGCGTCTTGATACATTAGAAACGTGAAATAAGCTGCTTTGATGTTAGGATGGTGAAGATTGTGTGTTTTTGCAACGAACTGACCTGATTTTTGTGATGACTGGTTTTGGTTTCACAGCTCTAGATGTTATAGCTCAGGGAGGACAAGGTGATATACCAGTTGTTAATCCTACATCTCCCGGTGGCAGTACCACCACACCAACCATAACCCAACCGTCACCGCCTTCCCCAACATTCCCAGGTCCAAATACACCAACCGGCGGTGGCTATCCACCACTTGATGGAACCACACCAACTGGAGGTGGTTACCCACCACTTGACGGCACCACACCAACCGGAGGTTACCCACCACTTGATGGTACCACACCAATAGGCGGTGGTGGTGGTGGTGGTGGTGCACCTGTTGGAGGAGGAGGAGGAGGAGGAGGTGGTGCACCTGTTGGAGGAGGAGGTGGTGACACAGGTGCTGGTGGTGGTGGAGGTGGCGGTTTTGGTGGTGGTGGTGGTGGTGGTAGTGGCCAGTGGTGTATAGCGAAAGCAAATGCTTCACCAACATCATTACAGGTGGCTTTGGATTACGCTTGTGGGTATGGAGGAGCTGATTGTGGCCAGATCCAACAAGGTGCAAGCTGTTACGAGCCTAACACTTTACGTGACCACGCTTCTTTTGCTTTCAATAGTTATTACCAGAAGCATCCTGGTTCAGACAGCTGCAATTTCGGAGGTGCAGCACAACTTACCAGCACAGATCCAAGTAAGTCATCTTTTAAACTGTCTATTAGTATGTAACAAGTCTACAAAGATTTGATACTAGCATCCATATATCCTGCATTTTCCTTTGCTACTTCCATGAACGATGTGTTACTTGAGTCCTCCACAACTGATTATAATGTTTCAAATGTCTACAATAAGTTTATGAACCTAGGAATGCTATCCAACCATAACGATTCCAAATGTGTCAAAGATCTCGATCACGACTAGAGTTTTTACCTTTTACGCTAAAGATAATTCTGAGACTGGTGGTATTCATATCTGCTCTTATACCGCTCCAGGTAAAGGAAGCTGTCGCTTCTCAGCATCATCAGGAACAGTCAGGTATGTTTCTCTGTCCCTCATTATAATTAACCTGTCAAAAAAAAAAAGGTGAGAGAAATAGTAATGATTTCTTATTGCCAACTGCAGCACAAGCCCGCCAAGTCAACCGAGTCCACCAGATTTTACTTCCCCACCTTCTTCTACATACCCACCCCCAATAACAACTCCAACTACAGGCATACCTGGTGGTTCTGGTTCTGGACCACCCTTCGGCGTGGCAGAGCCAACAGGGCTTCCGAGTTCAGCAACCTCTTTGTCACATAGCTTCTTCTCAATATTTACAGCAGTTTGGATGATACAAATGCCACTGCTCAGGGAAAATTATCTTTAAAACGGACTAAAGGTTTCAGGATTTCAATCATTCTCTGCAAATTGACGAGGCTCGTTTTCTGTGCATACCATCACCGATAAATGGAGTTCAAGAAAGCAGCAAGAAAGATTTTAATCCAAGACCTTTACTCTCATACTCTGTTCTCTTGCTATATAGTTAATCATGGAAAGTATATTTATTTAGTAGGAGATATTACAAAATCAAAAGGGCTTAGGATATATATATGTATACATTCTTGTAGACACATTAAGAACCATAATGTATCTCTTCACAGTTTTAGAAAAATAAAAAATACTTGGGAAACGGTTAAAAACTACCAAAGCAATGTTAAACATGACTAATTATGGAATATACAAGAAACAAATATACCTGCAGCGTTTCATTAGTGGGAAGGCACACCGATAATGAGAGACAATCTCCACAATACCTGCAGAGCGTTTTAAAACAGTTGCTTTGCATCACAATATCCTTAACAGTGCTCTTCCAGTTTCTCTATTCATGATCTTCTTAGTGGAAGTTTTCGACCCCAAACCAGTTTGAACATATGCGAATAAAAGCTAATAGGGCCAAATGCAAGCACACACTGAATTGAGTAACATTGAGTAAATAAAAAACAGCACATTTATTTCTCGTCTCTTCATACACATTGTTACAGTGATTTACAGATGACAGTCTTTTGTGTGGCGAGTATAGTAGTTATATCAAGAAAAGGATGGATACAACTGTGACACCAATGATCCCTAAAGTAGCAACAACTGAGTTCTGATCAAATGCTTTCTGCAAGCTGCCTGATCGTGAGAAATGCTGGAAAGCCAGAAAACAAGATATTGCCAAAGATATGAGAGCCCCTTCTTGCTTCCCTCTGCACGCGGATGGAGAGCTAATGAGTCTCCACTAAAGAAAACAAAAAATAAAACCATGATCTCAAACATTTACATTCTCAAAAACTCTGACCTTATGCTCATAACTTGATATGGCGCCACGATCGCCAAGAGTAGTGCAATGAATGGCAGCTCAAGTTCACCTATTAGAAGAAAAAAAGCATACCGGAGAGAATTACAAGCAGATAGATACAGGAATAAACTCCTCCAAATTGAAGGCCTGATGAGACAGACACGCATGGATCTTGTTTGTTTGTATAACTTAGTAATGGAAAATTTTAGTCTCTGACAGAACAAGGTTTTGATATAAAGCATGGGAGAAAAAAAAAAAAAAAAGAAGTACTTGAAGATGAAAACGAACCTGGAAAAGCGAAGAAGAGTCGAGCAAGAAGCGCCAGGAATGCTGCCCAGACGCCATATTCACCCCTGCAAAAGTTTCACTGACTTCAAGATTTGCCAAAGTTCTCTCATGAGGAACAAAAAACACGAGAACCAACACAAGAAAAAGCCACAAGCATTAGCAACGCAAAAGGCATCATATAGCCATTTTACAAAAAAGCTTACTTTGCCCAGGTGATAATGGCCGATGGTGCGGTTAGAGCGAATAGTGGAACAACAAAGGACTTGTGGATACCAGTACCCCTTGCCAGCATCAATCCACTACCAAATTAAATCACCATTCAGTGCTAAACCATTGAACGAATAGATCCAAGCCAATTTTTTTTGGGTACAAAGTCCTCTCTTCACACTATTCACTATTCTGAAATCACTGCTAATATCCAAACGAAGCTAAATATCTAAGGAGGAAGAGATCGTACACGCAAGAAATCGCCGAGATCCATTGTAGATTATGAACCGACATCGGAGCAGCATAACAGACCACACTCGATCCTCTCTTTCGCTGCTTCTCAACCCTCGTCGACACCGTAGCGGTTCGCTGGCGATCTATCGATACTCTACCGACATTCAGTTCAGAACGAGAAGAGTTACATAAAAACAACTATAATATGAGGATTTTGAAATCGAGCGTTTCCGTGTCTCTTATACCTTAGCGGATTGAAACAAACAGGATTTGTTGTGGAGTGACCTACGGCGGAGAGCTCTGACGAACGTGGCCGGGATTTAAGAGAGAGAAACGGTTTCTGGTGGTGGAGAGAGAGGATCCGGGACGATGAGAGGCAGAGACTCGCCATGATTGTTGTTAGAATACGGTGGTGGGAAACTGGGAAGGTGACGGAGTGATCTTTCCGTTAAATTGCATCATCGCGACCAATACGTGGTCGTCACGTGGACGGTTCAGAATATACGCGCAAATGGTTTAAAAGCGGGGCCTCCAAGACCCAAAGTTGCACGTGATTAGAAAGCGAAAGCCGTTCATAATCATCAAAGAATCTTTGAATCTCAACCGTTGCCATCAAACTCGAATGCAAATCCATCCACGTAGGAGTCCACGTCAGCTTTCAAATATCCAAAATGACCGACATGGCTGGCACTACTGGGACTATCTTCTTGCTTTCAAGTTTCAACTCTCTAATGATATTTTCAGTTTCAGACAAAAGACAAAACTCTCATTGTCGATCAAGAACTTAGATAAGGTTTGCTTTTACGTTTCCTGTAGAAATTTCTTTTTTTTCTTTAATAAGATTGCAAAATGTAAACTAAAAGTACTCTTTACTGTACAAATTGCCAAAGCTTTTAATTTAAAAAAAAAAAAAGCAACAAGAGTCGCAAGAGTTCCAACATAATTTACCCACATAAAACCGAGTATTCATGGTTTGTTTTCCATATATACTCCATGGAACCAAAAAACATGAAGAAAACGAAAAAAAAAAAAGAAAAGAAAAACAGAGTGGAGACTCCCAGCTGCAGCATTTAAAAACCTGCAAATCGAAAACACATTTTGCAGGATGGTTCTGCATCGGTTAACTCTCTGCCTTTTACCAATATTTACGGTTAAAAATTAGTACTTGAAAAAAAACCCGGATATGATCACAACAACACTTAAGAAGACCTTCCTCTTCCCTCTTGTGTCAGCTTTTCTCTCTTCCATCATCATTGAGCTCAGAGTCAAGAAGATCCTCATTCTTAGTTTCCTCAACAATAACCTATAAAAGAACAAAACCAACATAGCTTCACAATCCGGGGAACAAAAAGTCTCTTAAAGATGATCGTTCGTTCTTATTCAGCATCAACTCCTTTTAACAACTTAGGGATCATCATCATCACTGGATTGTTGCTTTACCTGTTCAGCAGAGTCTGAATCGTTAGGGGTATCGAAGATAATCGGGCGGCAACGCATGTCTTCATTCATCAGGCTTGAGTTCTGAAAATGGGCAATGAGTGCAGATTTTCCTTGTATCCTAGCATATGCCAAGGAAGCTACTTTCTCACTGTTGAACTTCTCCCACTTCTTCCCGTTAAAAGCCTGCAACAAAATGGATGTTTCGTTTACTTCATCTTCCGAGTGATCTTAGCTGAACTAAACAATTCTTATCGGAAAAGCAAAGTGGAGACAAAAGTAGACCTCGTAAAATGGACTGATGAGATCTGGAGAGAGCATGTTGATGAATGCATAGCCAACATTGCATTTGTTCTGCAAAAACCAAAGATTTATAAATTAACCTCTCGTTGTGTCAGTTAGTGAATTCGTAACTTCGAAATCTTTGATGAATCCTTTTTATACCTTAAAATCAATGGGCAAATACAGAAAGTTGTAAGTTCCTTGGTTCTTTTCATCAATAGCCGCCAGTAACATCTTCGAGGTATATCTGTTGATAACAGCATGAAAGAAAGTTAGATTCTGAGAAACACATCACAAGAAGTAACGGTAAAGAGAAGACAAGCTTACTTGTTTGGAATGTTTTTAATCATCAAGGTAGTCCGAGAATCCTCTCCATTCATAATTTTGTCCAAGTCGAGCTGAAACTGCTTCCTGCTTTCGACCTGGCTCGGATTGTTCTCAACTCTACGTGCCCTTCCATTCTCATACAAACCATCAAAGCCAGAGGCGAACCGTCCTGGGTTTAGGCCGCTGCTTAAGAACATGGGGCTGAATCTCGGCGAAGACATCATTCTGTAACTTGAAAAACCGTTCTCGGCCATGCTTCCGGGGTTCATGATCCCATGGTTTGCCATCTTTGACGGGAAACTTCCACCGTTGAGACCCATCCCACTCGTTCCTTGAAGACCACCAGTGTTCATGAACAAAGTGTCCTTTGAAGACTCTGGGAAGAAGCCAAAATGCTTTTCTAGAGGAACACCAGATGGTGCAGATCCAACATGGAGATGGTGATGGCTGCGGTTTTGAGTTTGATGCTGATGCGGGAATGGCACAGATCGGTCTACACGAGCTGAGGAGAATGGAATCCCAGTGGATGATGTTGACCAAAGTGAAGAATTTGAAGGTTCGGAGCGTGAGTTAGGACTTCCCCAGAGAAACTCTGAACCGGATAACGTCTCAATGCCACCTCCATTAGAGATCAAAGGACCAGAAGGGGACATATTTCCAGTGTACTTGTTATCCACCTTTGGTTCTTGGAATAAATGCGACGACTGTTGGAAGACGTTGCTACCAATCTGACCACGACCGATAGGTGCAAGCTTGGAGCTTGGTCCTTGTGAATTCAGAGCAGAAGCCAAACCAGATAAGTGGCTGTTCCTTGTAGGACTTATTCCGAAAACAGGTGACCTACTCAATACACTTTGAAGAGGACTACCCTCAACGGGACTGTTCAGCTGCAGCCAGTTACCTGCCACCACATCAAACAAGGTTAAGCCTTTTAAGGATGTCAAAATTACAAACTTTTGTTTGAAGACAAGTGTATAGAGTCAATAGACTCACTTGGAGGAGAGTTTGCCATGGGTGAACCAAGCAGAGGTAGGTAATGCAAATCATCGTTCTCCAGTTCTTGGTTAAGTTGCAACATCAAGCTAGAAGATCAAATATATATGGTCAGATGTGAGAAAGGAACATAACAGAATTAATTACCATTGAATGTGGCGAATCAAAGAAAGATACAAACCTTCGGCGTGTTCCTCCAGGGCGACTAGGTTCAACCTTTATACGCTTTCCTGCAATCTCGCACCTATTTAATGCCTTCAATGCTGCCTCAGCAGCTCGAACGTCATAAAACTCGACAAATTTGTGATGCCTCTTATGTGGTGTTTCCCTTATCTGCTTTTCAGGAGGAGAAACTGTTAACATCGGTGTATTTTCTTCCAAATACACAAATGCTGGCAGAAATAAAGAGAAATATATCCATCACCTCTTTGATCTCGCCATGAGCACCAAAAATTCCATGCAAGTCATCGTTAGAAACTGAAGGATCCAGGTTAAAAACGACTAGTGTCCCCTGATTCATATCCTTTTCAGATGGGTTATCCTACAGATTACACAGGGAACAAGCACATTTAGAGAAACAAGTTAGAACTGCAACAAGAACTGTTGAGTTGTTTAGAAAGAAAGAACCACTGCTAAACCTTAGGAATTGAGAAGTGAATATCCAATTTTCTCCGTCTTAACGGCTTATTCTGTAAAGACCGCATAGCCATTCGCGCAGAACGAATGTCATAATAAGATATCATGACGAATCCCCTATGCTTACAAGTAGTATAGAGCGTTCTAATGTCACCGTATTGCTGCCACATATCACCAAAAACATAAACCACCAGAGTCTGTATAGAAGTTTGAGATCCAATAGTGTAAAGGTCAATGTTTGTTGAAGTTACCTCAAAGAGAGTTTTGAGTTCCGAGTCCTCCACATTGCTGTTAATATTCCGGACAAACAACGTTCTCGAGGGATGCTCGCCGTAAGGATGTTCACCAGCAACTGTTCCCGCACCGTTTTGGTTATTGAATTGCGGAACTGCATTCCCGGCAAGACTTGGAATGGACAGTCTCGGAGGACCGCTCATGCTCAATCCGTCTCGAAAGTCAGCGTCGAGCTCCATTCCTCCTCCACTACCAAAAAGATCGTAATCATCAGCATCTGGTAACTCGGTCAGGTCAAGATCATCCATCATCCCTGTCAAAAGATCTTCCTCATCAGGGAGCAGGTTTCCAATGGAATGAGAGTCAGTATCATCAACGCTTTCGTGAAACTTGTTCTGGCGAGAAGCAGCCGCATCGTCTATCAATGAGAATCCATCTCTGTTGTCACTCAATTGCACTGCAAAGAAGCAAAACCTGCTTAGCGTGTGTGTGTGTGTGTCATAGCATGTAAAATGAACTAAAAGGGATTTGGTTCGTACGTTTTCCATGAGGAAGAACAGGTAGAGAGCTCGAGAACAAAGAAGCATCATTTGGGAGGAGATTACGGTGGCGACCAAATCCAGAGGGAATCCCCCAAGCTCCACCTTCTGCTTCTTGTGGAATATCCATTCAGCAACTTGTTTCTTTGATAATCTGTTTTGCAAAGTTAAGAGAGAAAGATTAGATGAAACATGCAAGCAAGAAAGATTGATTGAAAGGAAGAAATCAACACCTAAAACCAACAAAAAAAGCTTGATCAATACGAGATTATGTACAAACTAAGATCAAAACTGTTTCTTTTTTTCCTCTGCAAAACCTAAAGTTTTGATCAAACTAGATACGTGAAGATATGATCAACTTTACAAGTAAAAAAGTTGTTTTTTTTTTTTTATCTTTGCTGTTGAAGAAAGTCTAAAAAAATTAGTAATTGACTTTTCACAAGTTTTAACCCAAAACCAATAGTAAATGACGCTGGTTTGTGGAATCAGAATCAAAACTGAGAAGATCGTTGAACAAATAGCATGAATAAATAGTCAGAAGATCAAAAGGAACACAGAACTACGTAGCTCGGTGAAATAAAACTGACCAATTAGCTTGTCCTATCTGGATACATCGAAAAGCTAAAACCTTTCAGATACACTATTGATCGATATCGCCCACATAAAGAAGAAGAAGAAAAAAAAAGATCAGCTTTCAGTGATCAAAAAACCCTTTAAACAAAAACCCAGAAATAGAGAGAGAAAGAAGAGGAAAATTCAGTAGAAAAGACATTCAATTGGCGAAGAAAACATCAAAACCCAGAGCAGAAATCAAAACTTGTTGCGGACAAAGGGGATAATTTGAAAGTGAAGAGGTAAGAGTTAATACCTCAAATGTGCAGTTACCAACACCGACGATGATCACGATACAAGAGCACGAAGAGAGAGAGAGAGAGAGAGATTCTCTACCAACCAAAAAACACATACAAAAAGAAAAGAAAAAAATGGAGAAGAAGGAAGAAAATTTGGACTTTTCTCTTGTTTTTTGAGGGGTTTTAACTTTTAATAGAGAAGAAAGACAATAATGGGGGAAAAATATGAGAAACACAAGAAACGATGAGAATGATTGATTGATGGCTAAAGAGGTTTTTCTTAACTGTATTTAAATACATCTTTGAGTCCGATTTTTTTTCTTTTTAGTTTTTACTTATGATTTTGACACTTCCGTATTTATCTTTTATCAGCTTGAGTTTATTAACTTATTATCCATAAATGTGTTAGGATTTATCGAATCGATATTTTGACTCTTTTTTTTGTTAGTGAAATAAATGGACAGTATACGTATCTGTGTTTTAAAACACAGATTACTTCCTTAATTATCAATTCAATGTTTATATTCATTCTGTGTTGATAATTAAATATTTATATTCGTTTGCAAGTAACAATGTATCCGCAGGCAATTGTATTTGTAATCTATGTTCGCAGTAGGAAGAGAAAAAACAAAAATGCTCTTTTGAGCAAACAGGTGTTTATACCTTTCTTAAAATCATATAATTTATATTGTGATGTCTTTTGTTGGTTAATGTTCGCGTAATTATGAATTCAAAATTTATATTTATGAACGAGACAATTTGAAAAATATATATGTTTCAAGTCAATGTCGCCAGGAATAAGAAAAATCAAGCACATCATATAATTTAAGTTGTTAATCTGATTGTTTTATAAGTTCGTATTTTCCCTCCCTAAAATATTACTGGAACACTTTATTTATTTGTCTCTTAAAATTTTGCATCAAAATACAATTTCTTGTGAATGTTATAGACGAATGTTATGCCTAATAATAAAAGACCAAGAGGTCACATCTTCATTGATCACTGATCATTGATCAATAATGTATGAGATTACACTTTAATTTAAGGTGAAGTTCTAGAAATTATATATTTGGGGGAAAAGGCCTTTTGTGGTAATCAATCTCACCTAAAATTTGTAACAAAAGGAATATATCAAAATCAATTATTCCTTTGACACGTACGATGATGGTCATTAACCATCACTATTATCAAACTACCACTTGTTATAATTTTACATAAGGATAAGAATATTGGATTTGTCCATTTTTCAAAAATTTAAGTTCTTAAATTTTAAATCAAACTTAGCATTTTCAAAGAAATATACATTTTTGAGGCCTAAAACCAGATGTAATTTCCCGTCAACAGTTGTATTGTCTATGAAGTAATATATGCAATCGTTTTCTTTTCAAATGTAGTTTTTTTTTTTAACCATCCTCTGGTTAAACATCAAGGATTTATAGATATCTATATTTTTTTATTTTTTTTTGACAACATTTATAGATATCTATATTGTAGCTTCTTTTTGTTGTTGTTAGACAAAACGTAGTAAACTTCTCCGTAGCTATCTAAAACATACTTTTATCAATTTGGATAAAAAGGGGGTATTATGTTAATTACTTGACTGAGTATCATTCAGAATAAACTAATACATGTTGTCGAATAACGTATGGTAACTTGGTGAGCCACGTAGTCAACGAATATTCGACCTATTAAGATTAATTTTATTGTAATCTCCTAGAAAAATTATAAACACAAAGTATTACTAGTAAATAAGATTAGTCGGATTGATCTTACGCCATACCCAATCATCAAATAGACCTATAATATTTGACCAAGAATGCAATATCTTTGAGATGTTTGGTTGGTAGCGAGATGAATTTATTTCATTCATCAATACGGATATAGGAAAATAAGAATGGAACAAAAACATCGTGTCGAATGAAACATACATGGTAAATTATATCCGAGAGAGTCGGAAAAATTATTTTAAAAGATGAAATGAGCGTTGTCAAATAACTTTTGGATAATGCATATATATAGTATTATAAAGTATTTGTACCCTACTCCCATAACAATTGAGATGTCAAGTCATCGTCCACATAAGAAAATAATGCAGGTTTTATGTATTGCCCAATTATCTATACTTTTTCTTTTGGTTTGGTAAACCAATCATCCATACTTGGGGATCAATAATTTAAACGAAACTGGATTACGAATGTTCACTTATCGCTTCTATACAATTGTTGGTTTGATGGTAGGATATATGTAATTATGTTTGTGGAAGTTGAATCATGATGATTAACTAGTTTTGTATATTAATTGTTTAACATGCATTCACGGATAATTTCAAAAAAAAAAAAAAAACATGCATTCACGGATTGTAAACGTTGTTTAATGTGTTTTAAGCATGTTAAAAGAAATAAAACATAGATATATCTATTACTGAAGAATTTATAAACAGAGTAAGTGAAATTTAATAGGAACTTTGAAATAGTGACTCGGTTATGCCTAATAGCAACATAGATGTAAGCATATATTTTTATTCTTCTTCTTTTTTTGGTTAAATATATTATTTATTCTTTATTGCTAGTTTCATTTCGTCACGTTAGAGCAATGATATAGTACAGAATAAATAAATATAATTAAGGCTTACATCATGGACTCACTTGGGTTAACATCATAGACTTGCTTTTTATTTTAAGTAGATTAATTAATTAATCTCATCTACAATAGTTTAGTCTTATTGCTTTACGGCTTGGGTGAAGTTAAACATAGGATATTGCAAAGCCACGTCAGGATAATCTTGAAGCATATGCCATAATGTCACTATGAATATTCCTTTTTTTCCCCCAATTTTGTATGAAAAAATGGCGTTATATATATCAGTAGTAATTTCTGAATAGTAAAACAATCTGTGTTATTTATGTTTTTATGTCGATTAGTATATTATTTTTATTTTTTTAAACTAGGGAAAAACTGCAGTGACTGATTCAATCGTATTAGAAAAGTATCGAATTAAATGCATATATTATGAATTCATTCACTCCATATTTGATATGGTCGTTAGATTAGCACCGTTTTTATATAGTTTTTTTTTTTTTTTGCTAAAGAAAAATGTATAGTTGCAAGAAAAAAAATGTATGTGAAAAGAAAATACTTACTAGTATAAAACTTGGTGTGATGTAAGCAAACGCATATAAAACATGGCGTACGTACTTTTACGTTTCTCCAAAAACATAATTACATATTTGTATTTGAAAATTAAAATATTGATTTATGAAAAAATATTATTATGGCATTGACTCAGAATCCAATGGTTGGAGTTTTGGATAAGAAGTTGGAGTCGTCTCCAAAAATGACAGTTACAAACAGACGTTACCAGTAGATGTGTACAAAACAGAAGCGCCCGATTCAGTTTTCAGTCAGTTAGAGTTGTTTATAATTTATTTTATCTTTGCTTGTTCAAACGAATTAGAATAGATGAATCAACTCTATTGAGATAATAGACTAGCACTATATATGCTTGTCGTTTTAGTTTGGATATACACTACATCTGCTTGTCGTGACATTTATTGGTTTGATGAGGTAAAAATAAAACAGAGGGGGTTGGTATAAAACAGAGTCGCTGTCGTAAGGACGTCGAGTGTAAAAGGGAAAGACCTCCGTTTTGCTTTGCGTCATAAAACACAACTTGTATTAAGAAAACATTAATCTAAAATTGACGTTCAAAATAGTTGTTGGAATGGACCTAAAACAAAAGAGGACTAACACAAGAAGCAGAAAATAAATCCAAAATCAGAAAAACGAACCATTTAGCAAGACACTCTTTGTCCTTTTATATAGACAAATCGATTAGTACAAATTAAAAACCAAACACAAAACATCACAACTTCTCAGTGCTGTAAGACTTATGAACAACACACGATACCACAAGAATCCAAAATTAACTTTACATGTGTTTATAAAATTCTCCGCGAGATAAACTAAAATCCAGTGAATACATACATATCTTAAACAAACACAGAATCCTTACCTTTATTTCGCCGAGAGCAAGGAAGAAAAAAATAATATGGCACTGCATTGAGCCATGATCTTTGAGGCTCTCGTGATTGAGTTTATGTGAAAATTCTCTACTACGGTTTGAAAGGCGTTGCCTCTATTGTCTCCTTACATTTGGGTTTAAAGGAAAGCCCAAAAGTAACCGGTCCTCGTTCGTCTATGTGGACCAGGTTTGGTGCGACCGTATCAGAAACTTGGGCCTAGGCCCATATTAAAAGCGGTGTGGTTTCTGAAACCCTAGAAATGTAAGCAGTCTTCTGCTTCTATATAAAGCTAAAACCGTTTGTCAACACTTCCATTCAGAAATTATTGACGGCCTATAAACCCTAATCTCGTTTTCTTCCCTTGATTCTGTATGATGTTTGTGGTGTCTTTTGTGTCTAGGAAAGTTCGCTAGTTATGTTTTAATTTCTCTATCTGTCGATCTTGTATGTTGTGAAACTTTAGGATTGATGAAAGTGATGACATGAAATTGTCGCCCCAGTCTTACTTTGCATTCATTACGATGGATGTAATATGGTGATTGACTATTTTTGTCTGATTCTCTCAATTTCTATAGATTTTTGATTTGAAGATTTTAGTCTTTTTAAGGATATGATGAAATGGCGTAATGTTTTGTGACACCCAGTCTGATCTGCTTCGGCAGTGTGAGTGATTTGCCATATTCTCTGATCCTAATTCAGTTTATTGATTTTATTCTATCGAAGTTGTGTGTTTTATATTTATATTTTTGGTGTAAAGAGAAGAGGAATGAGGATTATATAACCATACGTCTGCAAATCTGAAACACAATGTTGATGCATAGACATGCACTACCATCTGACCTCTTCTCAATGTATCATTGTTTTTGGTTTTCAATTTTTTTTTTTTTTTTTTGTTTATTATTCGCTGCAATCAATGATGAAGAAAATCGTCCATATTTAATGATTATCCCATGATTATTAAACATTAGATCACCATCTTTCGACTGAGATTGCTGTTTTCTTTTCAACCGTTGATTTTGGTTTTGTGTTTTTTCTTTTTGGTGAATTGCCTATGGTATCTGATGTCCAAAGTTTTTAAAAATGTAGTTGGACATTTCGTTTTACAGAGGCAGAAAGTGATCAAACAGGCCTTTGCGACACTGCTAGCTTCTTATTACATAAGCTACCTGTTACTTATTTACCTGTTTACATCAATATTCTCTTGGTCTTTTTGGTTCACCTAATTAAATTTATTGTTATATCTTTCGTATCTTTTTGTCTCTCTTGTATTGTTCTAATGCATGGTCATTGGATTGATCTCTTCGACTGGAAGTGGCTGCTTCTCCTTTGGATTAACTTAGAAGAATGATAATTAGTTCACAATTTTGTTTAAGAACCGTATTAGTTTGAATTTGTTTGATGTGTATTTAAACCTATATGTGCAATCCGATATTTCACAATAAATAATTCGATTGTAGCTTCTCATGTTATCTCGTCGTTCTCTGCGCTATCAATGAAAACAAATCTTTCTTATTGCAACTTAATCACTGTTTAGCTTATTACTCTTAGTAAACTGGAATGTTTACAATGAGATGAGGTTGTTTATTCGATGGCTTGAAACTAGCATTATAGTTGAATCTTAACAAAATCCTCTTGTTGTCTTTCTCGTGATTTTCCACTCACTAGCCATTGTTATAGATTCAGACCTTTTCCGAGTTTTATGTTTGCTAGTCTAAGTAGTACTTTTGTATATCACGCATTTTGAGATCTCCAAATCCGCCAAACTATTCATTTCGTCATGTTCACTTCGAGCTGGAACAGCAATTATTCGAAAAGATCTCTGTTAATCACATATTTGCCCTTCCTAGTCTCTCCATATGAAAGTGCTGTTGCTTTGGTTCAATGGATTGAACTTGCCTTGTTACTTGACTGTTGGAGCAAACTATAATAGTTGACTTTGTACACAAGAAACTGCTATGTACAAGGAGGTCGATTTTGTATGTGTCAATTACAAGTTAATTGTCTCATCACACCTTCGGTTTCTTATGTGAAAATTATGCACTTATTTTGCTTCCCTTATTAGTTTCAGTTTTCATATTTTGAAAGAGAATAGAAAAGTCAAACTTTGTTTTGTATTCCAGTATAATCTAACTAGAAAGATATTTACAAATTGGTAGTTTGTCTCTTTGTTTCATAGAGACTCTAAAATACAAGCAATTGCTGACTAGTACTACTCTGTTGTTGCAAAGAACACTGTGAAAAACTTGTAGCATTAGAGATTGACATTAACAAAGCCTTTTCTGTATCTCCATCCATTCTTCGCTCGACCAATTTGATGAGATACTCCAAGGAAACTGAATGGAACGGCAACGTGATTGGTCCACCAACAGGGAGGCCAAACTCTTCTTCAGCCATCTTCAAGAGCTCTTGGAAAACAGAGTTGCTTAGGTACCTTAACGGAAAAGCAAAGCGAATGTTATCCGCCGTGTATACCACGAAACATCCCTTCTCTACAGTGGTTGAGCTGCTAGTAGTGGCAGTAGTGTTTGATCTTTGGAATGAGATTCTTTTCCTGTGGAGGGCTGCTCTCTGTTGCCATTTCTTGGCCATCTTGATTAGCTTCTTTGTGCTCATCATTTTTTTTTCCAGGGAAAAGATGTTTTAGATCGGAAAGCAGAAACCGATAAGGAGAAAGAAAAGATTTGCAAGTTCTGTTTGTAGAGCTCTCTAAATGAAAGTTGTGATTGATGGAGAATGCTGTAAGGCTTGTTTCATTATATAGAAGGAGAAACTATTAGTTTTAGACAGGGTTTGTGAGCAAGCTAACCAGACACTACACATGCTTTTGTTTCTATTCTAAGGGTCCCAAGTTGGTAATCAGTTATGTCTGCAAATTAACTTGTGGACTATAATACAAAGACATGATCATGTGGGTATGAGTGTTAAATAAACATTTATATATGACAAGATTTAGGTACTGAGACATTGATGAAGAATGCAGGATGCTCTTCACTCTTGCTACAGTATATACAAGAGAAGCCAAAAACAAACAAACTCATGCTTCTTCTTTATAGCTTTGTTTGGTGAGAAGACTTGATCATGTGGGTATGACCGTATGAGTGTTAAGTAAACATTTATATGATAAGATTTAGGTACACGAGAAGCTAAAAACAAACAAACTCATGCTTCTTCTGTATAGCTTTGTTTTTTTAGCATAAGGGTCCCTAGTTGGTTAGTAGATCAATCAGCTACGCTAAATGTAAGTCACAAAAAAGTATTTAGTAGGGGACAGTGGGACACCAATATTTTGATGAAATCAAGAACAGAAAATGTGGTTACAATGAAATGATCAGAGAAATGGATAGGTACAAAGAAAGACATATGCTGGTGAAGCAAAGGAGAAGAGCATGTAGGTCCTTAGATTTTCTCTCCAGCGAAGCAAATATTCCTGCTATAGTTTCACTTTAACTTGAGATAAATGAAGCTATTAAACAGTCCTGCTGCTCATTTTTAACAACAACTACAAGAACAATTGCTTGTATTTTAGTTTCACATACGTATTAGTTATTGCCCATTCTTGTATAACACTTAAAAGTATTCATAGGGACAAATTGATGAACTGCTTTGATTGAATTTTTTTAACCACTGCGCCATTTTTTATTGCAGATTAGTTTCAGAGCAAAACAGTTATGTTGAAGTTCTTTCATTTTTCTTTGTTTACAATGAAAGTTGATTTTGATGAGAGACAAAAATAATGGTTCGTATATCTAAAATAATCCTTATAAACACAGAAATTGCTACACTAAATCTCTAAAATACAAGCATTTGTTCTTGCTGTTGAAAAGAGCATTGTGAAGAACATCTAGCGCTATATATTGACATTAACAGAGCCTTTTCCGTATCTCCATCCATTCTTCTCTCGGTCAATTTAATTTTCAGCAAAAACGGCTTAATGATGTATGTCGTAGATGTAACGTTCACAAGAAGTGGTACTTGAAGTTAGGTCATTTTTCTTTTATAATGGAAGTTGATTTTGAATTTTTTTTTATTTTTTTGGGTCAACTAAAACTTTTCATTAAAAGACTTAAACAGGGGAGTCCAAAGGGCTAAGTTTCAACAGAGCTGATTTCGCAAGCGAATCTGCAATACCATGAGTCTTATGGAGTATTTTCCAATTTGCCTCTTCAAAAAGGCAGCCAACGTCTGCAGACAGGCTTCAACGACATCTGCATCAGTTGGTGCAAGCACGAGAGAAAGATGCTGCTGCAGTTATGAAGGAAGAAGTGTGTGAGAATTATTCAGGTAGACATTTCAACAATTAACGTATAAAGCGACATATCTAGTTTGAAGGCAAAAGGAGAAAAAAGATGGACGCATGTCCTGAGGAAACATATTAACAAGGCACTGTGCAGATTTTCAAGTGACAGTACATGAAAGAAATCAAACACCATTGATGCGTTAGAGAGGAAGACTCGTATCCATCAAATTTCTCATCTTTACCTCCCAGAGAAAGAATTGGAAATGTCCTTTCATCTCAAAATGGGCATGCATATCAGTTTCCTCACAATCCGAAAGGATTCAGAAAAATCTAATTAGAGTCATATCTATCAGAAAACCTAAAAGCTAAGTTCAAAATTGACTGACTAATCTCAAAGATATCAAACACCATTGAGTCGTATCCATCAAATCTCTCATCTTCACCTCCCAGAAAAAGAATTAGAAATGTCCTTCCATCTCAAAATGGGGCATGCATATCAGTACATCAATAGTATCTCACATTTCTTAGATATGGACAGAAATGAAGATGAGTTTAGAAACAATCCAACAGCTTGCTTCAGCTCCAAATAAATAATACAGACAAAATTTCTCGAACAATAACTGCAGCATATGTAATGCCTCCGAGCCATCGTGATTCCCCCATACAGGACCGAGTAGGCAAGGAGCACTATGAGTGATCCCAGGTATAGAAGCCGTACAAATATGCAAGAAACAAAAATAAGTAGAGTTACTGAGTCCTATTTCGGATTTTAGTTGGTTCCCTACTCAATAGCTTGATGATAACACAATTCAGGATCAGTCACTAAGCAAGGGGCCAGCCTTGCCAGAAAATTATTAAATTTGTAGGTAAAGAGTAATAAGGATACAATTCAGGAGGCATATCTTCATAACCAGCAACAGCGATACACATATAGACATGCTGTTATGCCCTTTGTCCCTATTGGGATAGACCGCTACACACCGGTCTAGCACAGACTTGAAATCCTTTATCACCCACGTGAACATTGGATCAGATTTGTGGAGAACCTCAACGCGAGCTTCAATCTTGAGATCACCGTGAGGATCAAGGAAGCCATCATCAAGTTGGCTACGGTGCAACCAGTTTGACAGACCCCACGCAGGGAAACATCTTGCCGCGCTATCTGTTGCTCTAAGTTCGTATCGACTTTTTTATAGAAACTAGAAAGCCAATACTTTGCGTTTATCTTCCATCCAGGAGGCAAATCTTCACAACCACTGACAAGCAAATACATAGAGATGCAATTGTCCACATTGGGATTGACCACTACACACCATCTGCCGCCACCGCTTTCGAATTCCGGAGACTCAATTCGGTGTTGCACAGACTTGAAATCCTTTATCACCCACGTGAACATTGGATCCAAGAAGACAGAGGGTCGAGGTTTATTGTTCAATTCAAAGATGATCCCTTTTTATAAACTAAACGATTATGAATTATTCCTAATAACAAAAACTTGAGTATTCCCTCTGCTTTGGATTTGATTGCATTTCCAGTTTCTGCAAATCGGAATCAAATTCTTCTTTTTTACATACGCTTGAGTGTTTTGAACTTTTGATGTTAGGTGGTCGAACAAAGGCACTTGCGAAGAATTTGAAAAAACTACAGATGAAATGATCTTTAGTTGAAAGGATGTGGAAGCATATGAATTTGGGACAGAAGAATGTCAAACGAAAGACCTATGAAACCATACAAATGAAGCTCGTTTGGAGCGGTTTTTGTTTTTCATGTTGCGTTTTCTTGTTTCTAACGCTAGAAACTGACACGCCTTTTCCAATAGTCCCATGTTCCCTTCTTGGCCTCAAAAGATTACTTAAACCGAAGTCAAATCAGCGATCACCTTTTGTTTTGTGTGGTAAAGCGAATCGTCTTTTTCACCTTTTGATACAAACTTACTCGTCCCCTCTCTCGTCTACAAGTCTACAACAACACAATATTTTCCTTCAACAATTTTAAAGATTTTTGCTTTACAAAGTCTATAAAGAGAGAAACAGAAACCCTATGGGGCTTGGGCAGTGGAGACAAGAGGCGTCCCGGTAACAGACACATTTTGAATACTGGAAGTATCAGGTTGACCCTGGGCAGTGGAGACAAGATGGGCCGCTTCGAGGTCTGCTTGCCCAAAGGGTACTTCGTCACCTTCCCCAACTTCCATTCCGTCAATCTCATTTGGTGTGCTGTTCAGAGGACATTCACCTGTATCTCGGACGACAACGACAGGAGAAGCTAGGTTTGCTTGACCTTCCAGCCATTACATCAGACAGCAGTATCTGCTGAGAGAAACTTCCAGCCATTACATCAGTATCTGCTGGAGCAGAAGCACGCAAGTTGGAAATAAAATGTTCTTCGATCAACTGGGCAATTGATGCAGATTGTATACTTTGGTTGAGGTTGACCAATATCAGTCCACCGATTATCACCAACCCCTCTTCTTGATGAATCCATGCCCACAACAGAATAATCTGTCAAAGGAGGAGGTGCCCCACCACCACCACCTCCTAAACGATCACTGAAAGGATTACCTGTTACTTGATCAAATGGTAGAACAGGTGCATCAAACTTGTAAAATTGTGCTACGTCACAGCTCCCAGCTTCTGAATGCCTGGGTATACATACTGCCAACACTTGCTGAAGCTGAGGCTGTATTGCCGTTTTGCAAAGGTCTGGAAAAGAGCGGATGATGAAAACCATGTGCTTCAAAACCAGACCGATCAAAAGAAGATCTGCCTGTTTGACGTCTACGCTTGAAGCCCAAGGATCTCCGCAGAGCAAACAGATCGTCCACATTAACTCCTTCAAACGGCTCAGCTGTAATATCATCAATCAATCCATTTTCACCACCAGATCGTCCAAGAATCTGAAAGTGATCCAGCCCATCAAGAGCTTCCCTCCATCGGCATCTTATTACAAGATTCTCGTCGAAATCATCCTCATCCTCATCCTCATCTTCGTCAATCATGTCATCATGATATTCATCTCCAAGCTAAGTATCTTCAGGGTCTTCCACGTCAGTTCCAGCAAGAGACATAACACCGGCTCTATCTTCCACTAAATCTGCATCCTCATCATCTTCTGCATCCTCATCATCTCCTTCATCATCCTCCCCGTCGTCTTCCATCTCATTATCTACATCATCATCGGCCCTATTTTTCAACATAAAAACTCATTTCCTTTTGATCACCTTCAATCTCTTCTTCTATGAAATCCATCTGAATAGGTTCAGACAGTATTGTCTCACTGCCTTCTATCCTCATCTCCTGAGGGATACCCTGGGTTTGACTAAAACTCCTTTCACTTTGGCGTTGAGAGGAAACTTGAGGATGCTCCTGTCCATTAGCCACTGCATCTGTTACCTGCTGCAGACTGCTATTACTTTGGTTCAGCTCATCAACTTCAGCCTCAGTTGAAGTTCTCCAGAGATATAGGAAGTAATCGATGAATGACATGGTAAATTAACCCTCCATTGCCAGGTGAATCATCAGGTAGATTAGATCCCCGAAGCTGAGATATTTCCGTATCCCGTCTCAGTATGACACTGGTGCCATGCAAGTACATGTGAACAATATCACTCAACAACTTCAAGACAAATGATACACTGGCCAATTCTTCAGATTTTTCAGATCCAAGTCCTGCTTTCTCCAGTTCACCAACTATTGATTTACCCTTCACTTTAGTTGTCGGCTCATCAACCTCCATCGAACTTAAACTGGTTTCATCATCTTCCGGCCTCTTCACCTTAGGAAAACTCAAGACAATGTCAATAAGCTGATCAATAATTTGTATACTTCAGATGTTCTCTTAAGTAGGAGCACACTATCCGGGCTAGACTAGCCGAATGCTGAGGGGAGAAGTTCTTAAAGCGACAGAAAAACTTTGACCAAGGGGGGTTGACAGAGGCATAAGAGGCAAAGAGAATAGCTTCAAAACAGCATCAATTCCTTTCTTCTCAACAAACAGCAAACAGGGAACATACTTCCGCATTCTGAAGAACTGTTTCAAAGAGACTAGCAACATTAGATACACAATCTGGAAGAAACAGCTCAATGTTTGCTGGAGTAGTATCAGAAGATGGCTCTGCCTCATCCGAAACTGCCAAGCTCTTCTCATCAGAATCAATTTCCATAGGAACGGTAGCAGCATCTGTAGGCACATCTGTTGACATAGAAGTGGAGGCATCCATCCCAGATCCCATAATCAACATCGAATTGAGGATTTCAATGAACATATCGACTCCATAAGTGCGCAACGAAGACTGGTGCCTTAAGAGTTCATCAAGCCCACTTGACAAAGAACCAGGAGTATCGCCAGTAAAGCAACAAGAATCAATACACAAATAATATCTCTCATTTCTTAGATATGAATCAATGAGATAACAGCGGCATACCTGCCAACCAGCTTCGGTGCTGTTAAGATCTTGTCCAAATGAGCCACCAAGAAGCCATATCTGTGACAAACTGAACTCATTCTGCTGCTGTATCTTCGGGTCCCACACATTTATAGTCGCTTTAGCTCCATAGTACTTGTCTCCTTCCACATAAGAAACCAAAAACATTAGAACACATCTCAGATCAAGAAACCAACAAAAAGGAGACTTTTTCACAGCAACACTTCTTGACTCACCTGGTGACCACTTTGGTTGATGAGGTCAGGCTCTGCAGATTTAGGTAAAGGAACAGATCTACGCTTCTTCTTGCCATATCTTTTAACTGAACTTGCTCTCAAAACATCATCTTCCTTTGGCCTCCTCATTGGGAATGGTTCCTTCAGCGCATTTACCGTATCGATGCCATAACTGTGGGATATGATGCATTTCCTTCTCTTCTAATTTAGTAGACACTTTGCTGTCATCAAAGAGACCTTCAGGATGGTAACTGGTAACTAGGCTTCATCTAAAGAACAAACCCAGAGTAAATTAAACGTCAGCACACTGGTAACACAAATCTCAAGAAAGTTTTCAAAAATAAACATCAGTTTGTTCTCTGGACCTGAATCTTGTGGTCTTTGAGGAAAGGATGATCAAAAGCTGGTTGCTTTTGAGATAGGAACACAGTCAAGCACATCAGCTCTGTTCAACACAGTCAAGTAAGAAACTTTCATCAGAACAACAACAGAAAACTCAATTTTAGTAGCATTTTTAGATGTAATAAAGCTAGAAAATGATTATAACCATAACTTTTTATGAAATCTGGAGACAAATGTTTAGCAATTGTTCAATTAGAACAAATAATTAAAAAGGGTAAAACTCATCATGTGAAGTAGGAGAGAGAAATCAGAAATCATCAGATTATGATAATGTTTCCAAATTTTCCTTCTCTCTGCTTACCAAAATCAATCCAAACAGAAAACACCAAAAATACACAAACAAGAAGATATCTTCTGCTCTCTTACCTGAATGCTCTTGACAGCAGGTTTGTTCAACCTGTTCAAGTGTT
>OVBJ01001767.1:6229-24232 GCA_900406535.1 Noccaea bulbosa | reverse complement strand
TATTTTAACGATTCTGTCATGGTTAATTTTTGGGTTTTGTGCAAAAAAAACCCTAAACTATATTATTTTTGCAAGAAAAACCCTCATNCCCTCATCTCAAAAAAATGTAAGTCAAACCATCCACCTTTAAAGTCACACGCAAAATAAGCCCCCAAGTTATATCAATGACATCATCCAAAAAAAACCTAAAGGG
The DNA here is from genome assembly GCA_900406535.1 of Noccaea bulbosa. Taxonomy (NCBI): domain Eukaryota; kingdom Viridiplantae; phylum Streptophyta; class Magnoliopsida; order Brassicales; family Brassicaceae; genus Noccaea; species Noccaea bulbosa. Next base: position 24,039 of record OVBJ01001767.1, on the reverse strand, counting down.
TGAGTCTGGAATTGGTGGTAACTTCCTGTGGGAGGGGCTTCTCAAAGGGTGAGGTCTGGGGTTCGAGACTCACCAACAACATAGGTTGGTATAGTGGCAGTGACCTTATACACCAGAGGAATTGGGGTGTATTGGGCTGCAGCCCTAACAGTGCCGGGCCGGTGGTGGGCCGGGCTGTTACATGAATACTGTTGAAATGATATATCTTAATATTTTCATTTCTTTACGAAATTCCTAAAATTATTTATTTAATTTTAACAGAGCTACTATATAATGTACTAGGAAATGATCCGCGCTTCGCGCGGAATTTTACATTATTATAACTGACGATATCAAGTTTTGTAATTTAATTTTGTTTTTCAAAAATATCATACGCATAGTAATTAGATAAAAATTGTGGGCTTAAGTCCTGTTATGTTTCCTCCCGTCTCATTCTTTCTTGTTCCTTCTCATTATATTTGTTCCATACCTTTCCATCTCGTCTTGTTCTGTCTCGTCCCGTTCTTTCTCGTCTTTTCTTGTCCCATCACGTCTTGTCTCATTCATTGTCACCCCGTTTTGTCATGTTCCGTTCTTTTCCATCCTGTCCCGTTTCATCCAATTCCGTCATGTCCTGTCATGTTCCATTTCTGTTTCTTCCCCTTCTGTTATATTTCTTCCTGTCCCGTCTTATTACTTTTTGTTTTTTCCCTTCTCGTTTCTTCCTATCCCGTCCCGTTTCGCACATAATTTTATACTGTTGTTACTAACTTGGTTAGAAGAAATTAAATTTCGTATTTTTTTTTTTTTGTATTTTAAATTTTTCATACACATATTAATCTATAACAGCATAAAATTATAAAATTAAGGTCAGAAAAAATTCTCATCTTCTCCCATCCCGTTACATTATGTTTTTTCTTGTTATGTCCCGTTTTTTCTGTCTCGTCTCGTCTCATTCCTTATGTCCTTTTCTGGCTTTAAATATAATAAGAGGTACGCACAATTCTGACAGTTTTCTTCATTTTTGTCCCCCTCCTGTCCGGTCTTATCTCATTTTATCCCAAAATATTTTAAAAATCAATGTCTTTTCTATAATATATTGAGTTGATGTATTTTTTAGAAGATAAATATTATAAACTATATGATCAAATTTGACAAATCTAAAATTTTTAAATAATAGTTTTTGTAAATCAATACATAAGTTTTCTTTTATATAAAAATGATTTTTCAAATTCTTGGTAAAACTATTGTATCAATTAATGATTATATTAATCAATAGATCATAAATAATTAAAATGTAAGAAAATATATAATAAATCAAAGAAATAAATTCAAATAGATAAATCAATTGATGATATGTCACAATATTAGAATAGAAGTTTGTTGAGGTGACAACATAAGAAAAGAGGAGGTTTAACTTTATATATATATATAGATTGTCAAAAAGACATATTTGCCAGAATGCCTTTTAAATATATATTTCTTTATTTATTTGAGAATTTTATATTTAAGAAATTTTCTTTAGATTACATATTATCTTTTTGCTAAGCCATGTTACTTTTTTTTTTTTTCACCTCTCATACTAGGGTTGAACCAGCGTCCTGGACGGATTGATGCTTTCTAAATTTATTTTTTTATTAAAAAATGTCTATTTAACTATCTCGATTTTTTTTTACGATGAATTTATTGGTTCTTGTCTATGTTTGTGGTCTATAAATTAAACATCTTAACGATTTTTTTTAAATGTAGATAACTTAAAGCATTGACCACATGCCTGGAGTATACAAAATATGGGCTATGAGTTAAAAAAAATTAAAATTAAACTTTAAAAATATTAGACTTTTTCTATAATTTTTAGGATAAATTATGCCGTAAATTTTTTTTATAAGAAATTAGGCACTAAAAACAATTTTATGGAAATTTAGGCTTCAAAACTAAAGAAAAAAAAAATCAAAAAGAGCACTGTGTTGGATCCCACCTCACACGTGATTCCAGCCGTCCGATTGACCATATATTCAATATAATAGACTTATACATATATAAACCTCAAATCACTACAATATAATATAATAAGATAAATCAAAGAACAAAAAAACTTAAAATAAAATATTATTCTTTAAAAAAAAATTATACTTCATGTATTTCACAAAATAATTTGAAATTTTATAATATTCAAATTTGTGATAAAAAAATATTTTAAATATTTTAACTTTTTAACCAAGTTAAACTATTTCAAACATTTTAATATCCTTTTTTTTTGACATCGAAAGATTTTAATATCTTAATATAAATATTTTCAACTTTTTCACTGTGAAATATTTATTATAATAAAAAATTTATTTAGTTTAATTATATAGTTTTTATCAAATAACCATATGAAACAAAATTTATATATTTATAAATTTGGATGATTATTAAATTAATCTTCTATTTCTTATGGATTCTTATCATTTTGGTTTTTTTTTTTTATAATAGTCTTTTGAACTATCACACATCATCATTTCCAATGTGGGACTTTGATGATATATTTTATATTTTCATCATTTTATTAATTAATATCTGTTTTTTAAAACTCAAATTATAATGTGGGTAAAAAAATATACATTTTTTATATGAGTAATGTGATAATTTATTTATTTTTATAAAATTTAGTTCAATAAAAAAATGAGAGAAAAATATAGTACTTAAGAAGACAATTAATTTGATATATTGACTAAGATATAGAAAGAATTAAATGCTAAAATATTTATAAATAATTAATATAAACTATTCTCTATTGAAATTAATGCAATAAATAGTATAGTAAATATTACTTTAAATAAAAAAATTCTGAGAATGAACCATGTGAAGACACATCAGCATGCATTCTGTTTTAATATATTAAGAATTTTTGGTTGTTGAAAGCCAGTAAAATTAAAACACATAGACATGTTAATTTAAGCTACTAGTAAAGAATTTATGTTAAATGTGGGGAGAGTTTGTGTATCTAGAAAATCAATCAAAGTATTTTACTATAATGGATTTTGAGAATCTAAATGTTAAATTTCGTATTTTGCTAGAAATCTTGTTTCATCAGTTAAATTCTTTAAAATCCATGTCCCAATAACAAGGATTTTAATGGATTCATAAAATCATTATAGGGGAGGGTTATTGGGACTTGAATTTATATGGAATTGATTGATTTTAAATATTTTAAAGTTAAGATAATTGTTAAATTTATAAAGAGTGTATGTTAGATTTGGACAGATTTTGTGTATTTAGAAAATTAATCAAAATATTTTATTATAATAGATTTTGATAATCTAAGGGTTATACGTTATAAGAGTATTATTTTTGAAATTTTGTTTCATGAGTTAAATCGTTTAAAAAATTCATGTCCCAATAGCAAAGATTATAATGGATTCATGAAATTATTAAACACAAACTTTTTGAATAACAACATTTTTGGTATGGATTTTAAAAGTCAGTAAGCCAATAACTTCTTAAAATACAAAAAATTTGAATAACAAAAGATTTTAACTGGAATTTAAATGTAATATAACCAATAACAATGAATTTTATTAAGATTTTAACAAATTCATAAACCAATAAAAACAGATTTTATTAAGACATTAAAAAAGGGGAAATTAAATTCTTAGAAATCCATTTCCCAAATAACTCCTTAAAATCATCCTAATTGTTTGTTCTTTCCTTTTTCTTTTTGGTCACAACAGTATTTCCTTTTTCTTATTTTTTTTTTTTTTGTTTTGTATGAATCAACCAGTTATGTAAACGATCCAGAAGAATTAACAATCGAGACACGAAATCTTGGTTGCGTAATGGGAACTGTAGATCGATTTTGATGGAAGTAGTATCATTGATCACACTCAAAACCCTAAATGGAATTTGAAATTGGTCTCTGAGATTGATGAGTCAGTCGAAACGAATCTCAGTGTCTGTTCAAAGAGTGGTAGAGGATTTGTGATGCGTGTGTTTGAAGATGAGATCGAGAGCGAAGAAGAAGAAGAAGAAGAAGAAGAAGATCGTAGTCAGATCTGTACATCCGGGAAACATTTCGCCTGCGGTGATGATCTATCTCTTGTGATCAACAACAAGAAAACCCAGATCGAGGAAGAAATCAGGAATCAAATATCAGTTGTCGAAACTGAAATCTTGCACGAGATAGAAACGTTTCGCTCTGCAATAGCGAAGGTCGAAACGTACAGAGAAGCTAGGAAACAAGTGGAAGGAAAGCTTGATCTTCACTATCAGCGACTTGTCGCTGAAGCACTCGATACGTCTCTTACCGCAGTCCAAGAACGTGCACATGAAGAAATAGCTCGTGCAGAGGCTTTATTGCAAGCAACAATCAGATCTGAAGAAGAAGCAAAGAAAGAAGCTGAGCAGAGAAAAGAAGAAGAAAGAAAACTTGCAGAAGAGAGAGTTGCAATCAGAGCTGACGAAGAAGCTGAGCAGAGAAAAGCAGAAGAGAGAGTTGCAATCAGAGCTGAAGAAGAAGCTGAGCAGAGAAAAGAGAAAGTTGTTTGTAATGGTCAAGCTGCAGATATTGCTTTGACATTGGAGAAGCAGAGGCTGAAGAAGCTAGAGTTACAAGAAACGAACAAACTGCTAAAGTCAGGCTCAAATCAAGACTTTAGCAGGTTTGAGAATCGCGTAGCAAGGGTGATGAAGCAAATAAGCGGGACAGAGGATAGAGTAACCGCAAACATCAACGACGTTCTCAGAATATTCGAGGACCCTTCTTGTCCCGTCTCCATCAGCATAGCAACTTTCGCAAAGAAGTTGGTTTCCTCTAAAGGAACGCTAGCAAACCCATACGCATGCAGCTACGTCGTCGTTTACGTGACCTCCAAGTTTCCACAAGCGATGGATGTTCTTCTCGCTGAGTTCCACAAAGCCTGCCTCTACACTGTCCCACGGAATGATGGTGGTGATGTTGCGATGGACGCATCAGATTATTATGAACGTCTCGATTCCGTGATGAGACTATATGGGGCACTTGTTCAGACAGATGTTCGTGAAAACATTCATGGGATTGAACATGGATGGGCTTGGCTTGCTCGGTTTCTTAACAAAACCGAAGCACACAACAAAGCTACTGCGACGGCCTTAAACGCATTCCTCCGGAGCGCAGGGTTTGGTCTTCATAAGAGGTATAGATCACAGTTCTTGAAACTTATGAGTGTTGTTAGAGAGCATTTCTTGGCGAAGTTGATGGCGGAGGAGAAGGGCGATTGTTCCGGTCTACAGGCTATTGTATCCGATATCACGGCTTACTTAGATTATCAGATGTATCTCGAGGAACCTAAAGGAAGAAGTATGCAGAAGAATCATCTTAGGTCCAGGGACATTACTGGATTTTGAGTCTTCTTCTTTGATATATGTTCTTATTGTAGATTTGTGTTTTTGCAAATAAGTATGTAGGTGCTCTGTTTCCTGGTTTGTGGGAGCTGAGAGATTCCATCTCTTGATTGTAATTTTGAAAAGCAATACAAAGAAGAAAAAAAGATAAATTAAGAAAAATTTGTGATTTCTCTCTTCTTGCTTTGAAACTCTTAATTATTATCAATTTATCACCAGATGAGTGATTACAGAGACTCTTATTCCCAATTCTGAGAAATTGCTGCGTAGTGGAAACCTTGCATGCTTAAGAGTTTGATTAGTGGCACAATCTTTGTGTGACTTTTATCTATCTGCAATCTTGAGTCTCTCTAAACTACCCGACAGGGCTTTGGTTAATTGTTTTTGTGCTCAAATTAACTAATTAACTCGTTGAACCACCCCTAAAAAAAGTATAAATTATGAAATGCTTGCTGTAGGCTTGTAGCTTTATCCTTGCTAACAAAATACTTAAACATTCATCGAAAATTACTGTTTTAAAAAATCAACTAATTTGAATGAGGTTGTGAATTTTATTAGATTGTGAATAAAAGGAGATAGACAGCTTACTTCTAAATTATTTTGGTATCCATTAGTCATTCATATAGGTGAAGAAAAGTTCAAAAGCATAACAAATTTAACAGCAAGAGAAAATGGAAAGAAGAGACAAAAAAAAATACCATGCTAATAGTCTAAACAATTTTTTTTTTGTTAAAATGTGAAGATAAGTCTAATGACTCTCAGTCTCTCACCAAGGCATATACTCCAAAATCGAAATTTGTTCAGTACCAGTAAAACTAGATACTTGTTCCGTGTTTTGACCATGTTTAAATCTTCTTTTTTGCATCTTATTCCAAAGACTATTGTCTGATTTGGAATATTATTTTTGGCAACCCCTAAGCTCTATTATTGTCTGATTTCATATTGATTCCAAAAACAACAGTTAGACGTTAGTGCAAGAATCTATTGCCATCAGTAGTACTGTATGGAAATGATTTGGAAGAGATGGAATCTGAGCTCCTTTCGAGATTATTTATACTTTTTTTGTGCTATCACTTTCGAGATTATTTTATTTTTGAGCACTAAGGTTAAATTTTTAAGAAGGCATGCTCTCGTTGAGAGTCGAACTCAAGACCTCCGGCTTACTAAACGGGTGCTCTAACCAACTGAGCTACGAGAGCTGCTTCAATTTTGAGATTCTTGATTTCTACACTTCGCATTATCTCGATGATGATTAAGAATTTAAGATTATGAATGTGGTTTCTAAGGAGAATTATCGTAGTGTTTGTCTGTTATTCATTTCGCAGAAAACACAGAGAAACAGTGTAAATAGTAAAATATATAAAGAGCTGTTTTTTCCCCTTTAAAATTCAAGAAAGATTTGCTTTGCTACCAGAGTATAAAAGTGTAATTAATTTCTTTTTCAAAGCTCTCTAACCAATGAAACACTTGATGTATTTTGATTGAATACAATTTTACATTCATTCAAAAAGATTATATATATTTGTTTAAACCAAACCACACGATAATAGCTGACTTTTCGAACAAGTTTTTATTTATTTATATATATTATCGTAATTTTTTTTTTTTTTTTTGCTAAGTATGTAAATATTCATTGAAAATGAAAATGTTTAGGTTTACATAGTTGAATTACTCAAAAATGTAAAAACCTATAGAAGACGGTCCCATGGCAAAAAAAAAGTAAAAAAAACATGGAAGCATATGCCGAAGCATAAAGTTGACTAAATAGCGATAAATCGCTTGGGAGCCCGTGAGAAAGTAGAAGCCCGAACTTGAGTCGAGATCGGACTAGCCACTGGATTATGTATGAAAATCAATCTCTAAGCAGGTAGGAAGTTGTTTCACTGGATGCCCGAAGAGGGAGACAGAACTCTAAGCTGCTAAAAGAGGCTCGAACAAGACCATCCATAATCTCTGTATCGACGCTCAGACAGCGAAAACAATAGACACCATCACTAAAACGGAACAACACGCACCAAAGAATCAGGATACGCTTACTCACTCTACCAAGATCTCTCCCCAATGTCGGCTAGCACAGAGACAGCAATGGCACGATCCTCTAGTGTTACTACCTCCTCCTAAAGCAAAGATTTCGAGGACCACAACCTAACCCAAGACCATCTTCAAACAAGCCAAAACGACAGCAACTATGCAAAACACTAGCAACACAAGCCTAGGGACTGAGAAGCACTTCAAAGCCAGCGGAGACTTGCGTAATGGGGGAGGTAAGAGAAGGAGAAGTCTTACCGGGAGTAGAGACGGGGCTCTCGCTACCACTCACAGAGCACACAGAGCAACTCCACGAGCCAACACAACCCACCACAAAAACAGTAGTCTAACACGCTCATTTAGCAAAACAGACCACCAAACCAAAGAAAAAACCACCAAGAAGCTCTTCAAAACCGGAAAAGCGAGAGAAACCAGAGGCAGAATGACCGGCTGAGAAGAGGAGCAGGGAATTCAGATCAGTCGCTACTCCGACCTGACCCACCGAGACCCCTTTCCGGAGCAAGAGAAACCGGCCAATCGGTGCACTGATTGTAGACAGCCGCGAAGGGAGGATGGCTAGATCCACTCCGACGTCACCACCGACCTCAAGCAGAAACAGATCGGAAGAGAGAGAGAGCCGAGACCAAACCTTCAACAAACCGCCCAGCCACCGCCGAGCTCCGCCGCGTCGTATAGAAGGAACCCACCAAACGACGCCCAAATCTTAGACTGGGGGATTCTTCTCACCGCCGACACACACAGAGCACCATAGAGGAAGAAAACGAGAAAGGGAGGAGGAGACGCCCTCCTGCAAAGCCGGACGTCGCCGGACTCCGAGGAGGCAAGCAGGGGAAGAGATCGAGCTGCAAGACCTAAATCGCCTTTGAGAGAGAAGAAGAGGGGCGCGTGGACCTCACTCCCTCCGTCGTTTGCTGTTTCAGTTATTCTTATATTATCGTAATTAATATTTTCTTTCCTTTTTCCCTGGCTCCTTGAATTTCCTTTTTAAAATAAACAGTTCTCTATAAAAACAAACCATCAGTAGAGAGATCGTACAATTGTTTCTTATAACAATCTTTCAAATTCGGAGAGTAGAATCAACAATAACAAGGCAGACGATCTCTTCTTGATTACGTAATGGGAATCGTTTCGGAAGATCGCAGTCCCAAAAGAATCGATCGGGTTATTAGTTTTGATTGGAATTTAGATAGCTTGGTCTCTGAGATGGAGTCTATTGTAAAGAAACTCCATGTCTTCAAAAGGTTCCCGAGAGAATTTGATATGCGCTTGTCTAAAGAAGAAGAAGAAGATGAAGACGATTGTCAAATCGGGAAACTTTTTGCCTACGATGATGATATAGTAGATGAGGTGATCAACGACAACAAAACCCTAATTGAGGAAGAAATTAGTAATCAGGTATCAGTTTTTGAAACGAAAATATTACAAGAGACTGAAACGTTTCGCTCTGCAGTAGCCAAGGTTGAAGAATACAGAGAAGCAAGGAAACAAGTGGAACGGAGACTTGATCGTCAATATAAGCGAAAAGTTGCTGAATCACTCGATACCCATCTCGCAGTCCAAGAACGTGAACGTCAAGAAAACTCTCTAACGCAAGAAACAATCAGAGCCGAAGAAGAAGCAAAGAAAGAAGCTGAGCAGAGAAAACCAGCAAACGAAAAAGAAAAACTTGCGGAAGAGAAAGCTTGTATTGCTCTGAGATTGGAGAAGCTTAGAATGAAGAAGCTCCGAGAGTTGGAAGCAACGAACCAATGGCTAAAATCACTTTCGAGCAAAGACTTTAGCATCTTTGAGAAGCGCATTGCAAGAGTGGTAAGGCAAATCTGCGGGACAAAGGACAACGTAACTGCAAAAACCAACGAAATCATCAGAATCTTCGAGGACCCTCTTTGTCCTGTTTCCATCAGTATCGGAGCTTTTGCGAAGAATATGGTCTCGGCTTCCAGAAACCCATTTGCGTCAAGCTACGCCATCGTTTACGTAACCTCCAAGTTTCCACAAGCTATGGATATTTTTCTTGCCGAGTTCCACAAAGCTTGTGTTTACACCGTCCCAAAGCATGATGATAATATTGTAAGAAACTCACTAGATCAGTCAGGTTGGGGATATTGTAGACGCATAGATTCGGTAATGAGACTCTACGGTGCACTTGTCCAGACAGATATTGGCGGAAACATTCATGGGATTGAACATGGGTGGGCTTGGCTTGCACGGTTCCTTAACAAAACGAAAGTCTACAACAAAGCTACCGCAACGGCCTTAAACGCATTCCTTCAGACCGCAGGGTTTGGTCTCCATAAAAAGTACAAGTCTCAGTTCTTGAAAGCTGCGAATGTTGTCAGAGAGCATTTCTTGGCGAGGTTGATGGCGGAAAGGGACGATTTTTCCGATCTACAAATGATCATAACCGATATCACGGCCTACTTAGATGATCAGATATATCTCGAGGAACCTCAAGGAAGAACTATGAAGACTAATCTTTTGTCCAAGGAGTTTAATGCTCAAGAAGATCAGCAGAACAACAATCATGAGATGACAATACCGACGCCATCAAGATTGAAAAGTCTTCTTTGATGCCTTTTCGTTTTAATTTGGTAGTTTGTAAATAAGTAAGTGGTGCTCTCTTTCCTGGTTTGTAGGAAGAGAGTAAACTATGCTGCTTTGTGTTTCCAAGTTTGTAGGAGAATTGAGAATCCATCCACTTTATAAATTGAAAACAGATGTCATACCACAATATTTGAAAAATCAAACACAAGAAGCTGAGGCAAGAAAACATTATTTTTCTCTCTTATATATTGAGTATATTTAACTTGTTTCGTTTAGATTCAGTATGTTTATGATTTTTTTTTTTTTTTTTTTGTTAGAATCAAGATTATGTGATTGATGATCGATATTAGTATCTTCTTCTTGACGTTTATAAAGAAGATATAAGACCATCTCCATTGGTAAAACCCAATTTTGGGTTGTTAGGAATCTTTTAATAATAAATTTTCTATCACTTATGTTAACAACTTTTGTATTAGATCTTAATTATTTTCTACTCCCATGGTTAAACCTTTTAGAGAGTTCTTAAAAAAAAAAAAACATAATACATATAAGAAACATAAAATATGCAAAACAGATCAAAAACTTGTATATATTCGAAAATCTACCACTTATGACACTTGTATATGCAAAACAGATCAAAAACTTGCATGAGGATCAGATTGGTGAACTCAGAGCAACTAATAAAGTATACACCTTTAGGTTCAGCTCTTTTATCAGGTTGGGTATAGAGAAGGCTTTCCGCATACCAACACCATCCATATCAAAAACCTGAAGAGATAACAGAGAAATGGCTCATAGTATTATGCTTAAGAACAATAAGTGTACATAGTGATACAGGAACAATACAAAAAAGCACTCACAGGAGCAAGTATCCTTCTGTCATGGACAGCAACACTAGAGACGACCTGAACATCGCCAATACTTGCTCCTTTGGCCTGAAAATACATACATAAAAATAAAATAAGGATGGTGTTAATTCTTTCGGACACACATGAGGCATGAGACGGACTATGTAGCAAAAGCAATCTGTAATGTCTCTATAGTCTATACCTTAAAGCCACCAGCGGTTCCTGCATTAATGATTAGGTCTGGCTTAATTGCTTGAATTTCCTAGCTTCCATCTGTATCTCAGCTTTTTCTCTCTGAAACCTCAGTAGCATCGACATTGTCTCGTTTGCTGCTGATGCAGCTGCGTATCTCTCTTCTTCAAGCTCTGAATGAAGATCTTTTACTGTTTCTCTTTGACTAGAGAGAGCTTCGAGTAAAGCAGCACATACATTCTCAACTAGTAACTTGGCGTTTGAAGATGAATCAGAAGAGCCTCTTAACAAGAACATGTTGTTGTTCCCTTCTTTGAATTCGTTGAACTTTCTTTTCACCGTTCTAGTCCAAGGATCTGAAGAACATGCCCCAAGAGAATAGTCACAGCCAAGATCACAGAATTTCACAACATCTCTTGAAGATAATCTCAATTCAGAATCCATGGGGATACCCAAAATCCAATCTCAAATGCTAAGAAACAGATAGACTAAGTATGTTCCCAAAAACCATATCTTTTGAATCAAATGAAACCAGGAACCTTTATCATTCCTCCAGTTGAATTACAGACACATCCATAACAATAATGAGCCACCTAACCTGAATAAATACTTGTTATCCCATTCATCATCTCCTTAATCATAAGAAAGACACAGTTTTTCATTAGGTTAGTCATCATCATTGTTCATAAACATAACCAATCATTGATCATAAGGTGAGTGATGATCCCTAACCTGTATAGAACGAACTGAGAAATGTCCTAAATCTGCAAACATTGCTTCAGCTCCTGTAGAGAAGCAAACACTCTGTCAGAAAAGTAGTAACGTTTCGATTTTAGTAAGTTGTATATGTTTTTTGGTTACCTGAAATGCATAAGACACATCCACCAAGAGCATACCAAGCCTGCTTGCTATTCTTGTTGAAGAACAAGATAATATAGTAAGGTTTTATTGCTCTTATGATAGTGATGTCGTATTCAGCAGATTATAGATTCCAATAGCACCGAGAGAGAGAAGAACCAAAGCGCCGGAGCAAAGAGAGAGCCCACTTTACCAGTCCAAACCTTTGTATGCTGAACAATGCCACAAGGATCACAACTGAAGACAAAACCAATGCATCTGTGATATGACACAAACACACACCAAAATTGAAAACCAATGCATCTGTGATATGACACAAACACACACCAAAATTGAAAACCAATGAATCAGAAAGCCATCTAGATGCAATTTGCTTAAGGATAAATACAGACATTTCTAAGATCTCTGTTAGTTGACATTTCTAAGATCACAAAACTTGAAACTTTGTTAAGCACTTGACTAAAAAATCTTTGTTTTTACCTTGAGGGATCAAAGCTCATCGTGGATCCAAACACAACCACAATCAAGGTAGTAATTAAATACAAACCCTTAAAAACACAATCTACACTATGAGCATAATATAAACCAGACAAATTCCAAACCATATGTAAGGCTAGTATACTCAATTTCACAAAAACTAACACACTAACAAACCCTTTAAAAACCAAGATTATAGAGGCATTGATCAATGCCACAGAAATTGATATCTAAACATTAACGAAAATCTCAACCCAACAATCGGAAATTAGAGCATGCATTGCTTGCAAAATAAAAAGCATAGAAGAAGAAGAAGCAATCGAGTGATACGAGGACTCACCAAACCATAACTTTCGACTTCATCCAGACCGAGCAAAGTGAATGCCGGAAGAGAGTCTTCGTTCGACATGGAGCGATCGATTTCAAAAAAGTGAAAAAAATTAAAAATTGGGGAAAGAAATTGAAGGGAAGAAGCAAGTAGAGAGTGTATCTCGTGTTCTCTTGCGATGGAGAAGAAACAGCGTTGAAGAGGAAGGGGAAGAAGATGAAAAAAATTTGATTTCCATAAAAAAAAAAAAAGTTATTACGGATGGGGCGTGACAGGTGGCGAGCAGAAAGAATCGATTCAGGAAGAAAAGCTTGCCACCTTAATTTTATTTTTTTATTTTCTTTATTTTTCATGTTAGAACTTTGGAAAAGATCTGCGATGCGGAGGATGCCGTTATGATTTATGAACATGAAACCTATGTTGGCCAAAGAAAAAGAAAAAAAAAAAANAAAAAAAAAAAAAAAAAAAAAAAAAAAAAAAAAAAAAAAAAAAAAAACAACCTATATGGGCTTTACAGCACCCAAAAGCCCGAAAAAGTCTCGATACTTTTTTTCTTTTTTCTTTTTTTCCAGCATCAAAATAAATATATCTCAATTTGTTTCAGCTTCTTCTACAGAACAGTACGGACAAATCGGGGAGGGCAATGGAGTTTTACGACGAAGACAAGCCTAGAATCGTCTTTCAATCTCGTCCTTCCTCTTCTCGCACGACGGAGGAGGATGATGATGATGATTCAAAAACCCCTAATAAGATCTTCATCTCAATCTCCGTCTCTATCTCTCTCATCATTTTATCACTCTCCTTCTTCTACTTCGAATCCGAGCCTTCCAAATCGCTTCTCTTATGGCTCTCGATCTCCTTTCTCGTCGGTCCTTTCGCGCCTTCTTCTCTCACCGGAGGTAAAATTCGCGTCGGTTATGGTCAGATCCTTGAGCCAGAACAGATCCACGATGAGCTGTCGACGGATAATGAACGCGAATCGAGAAGGAAATCGGTGAATAAGCGATCTAATAAAGGGATGAAGAACGATAATCCGCCGGAAAAGCCTTCTTCGGTGGCGGAAGTTTCTAGAAAAGTGGATCGGAGTGGGATTTCAAATTCCACGGAGAATAAGGAAACCAATGACTGGAGTGAGGAAGAAATCGGGATTTTGAAGAAGCAGCTGACAAAGCATCCGGCTGGAAAGCCTGGGAGGTGGGAAGCGGTGGCTTCGGCGTTCGGAGGAAAATTCAGGACAGAGAATGTGATCAAGAAGGCGAAAGAGATTGGAGAGAAGAAAGTGTACGAGAGTGACGATTACGCTCAGTTTCTGAAGAACAGGAAAGCTTCGGATCCGAGATTGGCTGACGAAGACGCTGAGAAATCCGGGAACGGCGGAGATGACGAAGATAACAAGGAAACTTGGAGTAAAGGAGAAGACATTGCGTTGCTCAATGCCCTTAAAGCTTTTCCGAAGGAAGCAGCTATGAGGTGGGAGAAGATAGCAGCTGCAGTACCTGGGAAGTCGAAGGCAGCTTGTATGAAGAGAGTTACAGAGCTTAAAAAAGGTTTTCGTAGCTCGAAGTCTGGAGCCAATTAGCTTAAGGAGGTAAATTGATAAACCAAAGTCTTTGATTACAAAAAGCTTTACTCTTTAATCAATATCCGTTAGTGTGAGTTACATGGAAGATGATTAAATGTTGATCCGGAGAGATCGAGTTGGTTAAAATGCTGATATTGTTTAGCTGAGTTTTATAGGTTACTTATCAATCAAGCCGTATAACGTTATAGGTGAATGTTAACTGATCTAGAATTGAGACCAAGTCTTTTGAGAACAGCAAGAGGAATTATAGAAACTCTAGTGAACATACTTGGTACTGGCTCATGTTTTTGATGTTAGGGTGGCTTGCTTTTTCATCCAATTGTTAGTATATGATTGATGATGATGATTGGTAAAAGTGTCTTGATGCATCATGCCAAATCCATTGCATTTCATCAAAACTGTGCTATTTTCTGCTGTTTCTTGGATTCCCTTTTACATCTGCTAGTATCTGGTGAAACTTTAGTGTGGAAATGTAATGCTTTGAGAACAGAATATAATGCAAAAGACATATTCAAATGAGTTTGCCGCGGATAAAAAGTGTGAACTTGGCATAGTTGTTTTCTGTTTATGATGTCTATCGTTAGTAAAGATATCACTGGTAGAAACTTATACTTAGGCTGAATGATCTGTTCACTTCAAGAACTACTATTAGACCTCCAAGAACATTGTAGTCTTGTAGTAGAATCTCGTAAGATTCGATCTTTAGGGGGAGAAATATGCATGTCTGTCATGGTTTTCTATCTCATTTAGGCAGAGTCCTCTGAGATCTCCAGAATTAAGTTATGTGTGATAAGTCTGGATTCAGATAGAGATATCTCCACAGGATCAAGTCAATATAGTCTACAAAATAGCACATGTAGACAGTTTTTTTTTACAGGATCTGAATATTTTACAATCTTTCATACTGACATGAACCGCGTAATGCAGGGAGAACCGGTTAGATTCGGCAAATATCGGGAGAGGAAGAACAGTTTTGTTGTTGCTGCTTGAGTCTATTATTTATAGAAGACCCAGAAGAAAATCAAGAGTTATGCAGATAGTTATTTCAGAGACGGAGCAAAAAGCATTATCAATATGCCAAAGAAATTAACGTAGATTTATTGCTTCTTCAAAGCTTCTGTTCGAATTACAATACTTGAGCATATGTGTATGAGTGTATCCTTTCCCAAAGATTACCTTTTCACTAGGGAAATATTACAAAAATACTTTAAGGGGGGTGTATTGGAATGAGGATTTTAAGATTTTAGCTGATTTTGAGTGGACTAGAATTAGACCCGGGCTACGCCACAGGATATATTTTTTAATAATTACTGATTCTTAATTTGATTTTTGGCAGTATTTGACTCGAATGATGTATTTTTATGGTATTTAAAATGTTGTTTTTAGTTAGTTGTTTGCTTTCCGTCATTATTTATACCAATCATAATTAAAATTGAGAGTTGTGAAGGATATGCGAAGAACAAAATTAAATATTTCTTGTAACATAGTGTCATTTGAAAACGGTTATTATATGTTTATAAACATGAAATAGCTGCTATGCTGTTTGATTATATATTTTTTTCTTATCTTAGTGTCATATATATAACTAGATAAAGCCCCGCGTATACGCGAGATTTATTTTAATTTTTTTCAAAAAAAAAAAAAACTTAAACAAAATATAATTTTTCTTAAAAATAAGTAAAATAATATTAAAAATCCGATAAAAAAAACTATGAATATTCCAAAAACTTAAATTATGTATTTTAAAAAAAAACAAAAACAAAAATTGTGTTTATATCTATATTATGAATATATCAATATAAATAGAAAACATATGTTACTAACATTTTCATCAAGTAATAGAAGATCCACTCCCATAAGAATATTATTTTTCTTTATAATTTCTATCTTTTCACTTTAAAATAACACGTACTATACTATAATATGATGATAATTTCGATCTCGATCTAATTGATTTAGAGGGAAATAATCTTTATTGATTTTTTTAAGCTTTCAAAGACATGATTTTTCTTATTCTAAATTATAGAGAGAGAGAGGAAAAAAATAGAAGCACACAATTAAATTTTGAAGGTTATAGCTTATTATATAGATTTTGGTAAGATATATAGATATTATTATTTTTTATTTAGTATATATATGGAACTTTTTTATCTTAAAATAGGAGGCATGCAAATTTTGTTTTTCCTTTTTTCGTTAAAATATAAAACCTTTTCAGTTATAATATGGCAAATATATACATTTTTAATTTTTTATCTTACAATGTGAGGCATGCCAAAAAATGTTTTTCATATTCCGTTAGAATATGAAATATTTTCCATTAAAATTTGGAACATTTTTCCCTAAAAATATGAGACATTAAAATATTTTTTTCTTTTCTCCGCTAAAATATGCAAACTTTTTCAAGACAAATAATATGGTAAATATTCATTTTTTCAGTTTTCGTTAAAATATGACATGCAAAAATATTTTTTTTATTTTTCCATTAGAATATGGAATATTTTTCACTTAGAATATGAGGCATGAAAAATTTTTTTTTTTTCTTTTCCCTTTAGAATATGAACTTTTTTAGATAGAAAATGAAAAAATATGTTTTTCATTTTTTATCTTAGAATATGAGGCCTGCAAAAGAACTTTTTCCTTTTTTCGTTAGGAATATGAAATCTTTTTCTGTTAGGAATATGAAATTTTTTTTCGTTAGAATTTGGCAGATATATTTTTCCTTTTTAACACTTTTAATTAGTTTTTTTTTCCAATACACATGTCAAGATCTCAATATGTTAAAATTAAAATTGACACATGTCGCGATCTTATAAATTATAAAAATCCTACGTGTCGCAACCACGTCGCGCGCATCCTGCTTTATATAATAAGACAAATTTTTTATTAAAAAACAAAACATTATGTCTTGAGTTCTACTTTTTATATCTTTAAATATATTGGTTTTTGCTATTTTTCAATCTTTTGTTGTCTTCCCCTAGTTATTTCTACTTCTAACCAGCTTTGTATCTCCACTGATATGGTTTTTATGATCTGCTTGGGTTTGGGAATTAGTAATACCATAAATAAATAGCATTTTTCTTAGTCATATTCTTTTTACAGCTTGTTTTCAAAAAACATTATTAGAAAACAATAATATTTATACAATTCTCGTGGTATTGAGTCTATACAATTCTAAATTAAACAGTTTCATAGTCCTAGCCTTCGTTATTCTCTTTACATTCGTTCACTATTTCCATGAATTTCAAAAACAATTTCTCTAATGCGGTCATTGCTGATGGATGGATGACTACCCCGTCGATGCTCTTTCCTCTTTCTCTCGTCTTGACCAAGTTTTGTTTTTTATCCCACACAAACTTTGTAGGAACCTCAACATATCTGAGGCTACCTCTTTGCAAAAACGTGCCCAATATTCCTTGCTGTGCAGCCATCACACTGAAGTTGTCAATAAATAGTTAAAAAGTCTGACAATATCTCTTATGTGAGGTCTACAACACCTCTGATCTCATCTTTGATCTGATTCTCTAAACAAAAAAATGTGTGCATCGTCCTGCCAAAAGCAAATGCTAGTTAAGCTAATCACAATACTTAATAG
>OVBJ01001766.1:0-24243 GCA_900406535.1 Noccaea bulbosa | reverse complement strand
ATTTTTTTTTTTTTTTTTTTTTTTTTTTTTTTTATTTTAACGAAAGTGCCAAATGTTAAAACAACCTCATTTATTATGCAATTTACTTGGGGTCTGACCTAAATAAAATAAACATTGTGCACTTTTGATTTTAATCTTGAACTTAATAATCCATTTCATATTAATTTTCATTCTGATAAAATCTATTTGCAAAATCTATTTGCAATGTATTCGGATGTGTTTTGAGCTTGATACATCTATATACAGTCCAAATACATTTTGCCAAAATAATAATTAATATGAAGCAGAGTAAGTATTTAATCGACACCACAAAATAACATTATAACGATAGATTCATCTAGAATAGAAAAAAAAAAGATTCATCTAAATTAGAAATCACAACACATTGCTAGCTTCCCATGCTTGTACCGTACGTACAATAAGAAAATGGTGTTATATATTATTTTAAAAAGTTAACATGGCCTTTTCAGAAGGAAAACAAAGTAAGGGAGTGAAAAGATCAGATCAAAAAAATGATCATGAATTCTAGCGATGAAAACCACCAATTAATCACAACAAACCAATTTAGCCAATTGTTTCTTTCTATTTAGGACTCCAAATTGTTATAAGAAATTGAGACTAACTAAAGACGTCTAGGCTAGAAATTTAGTTATGGCTAATTTGCCAATTGCCATGCTATCGATAAAATTGGGGTGTATCATATTGTCTTGGAGAGTTAAATGTCAATTTGATTTGTAACCTCTGGATCAATCAAACTCGTATTCATAAATCTTCTAGTATGCGATAAAATTTTCTCAGAACACTCATAAACACTTATTTAATTTCACAGACCAAATTAAGAATTTATTTTGTTTTTGTTTTAAATGTGTTTTACACTTTTACTTACCTTAGAGTTTAGTCTCATTTCTTTTGTTGTCACCCACTAATATACGCTTAACTGTAATTTCACATTTTTATCTAATTATTTTTTATATATAAAAAGAAGCTTGTCCAATTACAAACGTGATCCTATATTCGATCGATCACGAATGAATGTGTACATTCCCATCAAACAAAGTAGAGGATCGCGTTTGTCTGGAAAATAAAAATGTTCATGAGTTTAGCATCTATTCCTTTCTTGTTATTTGCTTATGATCAAGAATCTTTGGTTTGTTACAAGAATTCAATGTGAAAATCTTTGGCTTGTTAGAAAATAAAATTGTTCATGAGTTTAGCATATATTCCTTTCTTGTTATTTGCTTATGATTAAGGTTCAATGTTCAAACTATTAGTATAAATAGATGGATCAATGTGCTTGATATTATTACAAACATTAGTCGCAATGATTAGAATAAAACTACCATTTCACGAACACCCTTTATACCCTTCACCTTGGGTTCGCAGTTGCAACGGTTGTTATCGAAAAGGTGGCACCAAAGACGGTTATCGTTGCTATGAGTGTGACCTGTTTTTCCACAAAGAATGTGCAGAGCCATCTAATTTAGTGATCAACCACCCCTCTCATCCTCAACACCCTCTCCACTTCTCCATCGTGGAGGATAGTTCCAAGCCCAGAATCTGTAAGTTGTGTGGAGAACGATTGTATCATCTGTTTTACCATTGTCCTTTATGTGAATTCGTTGTCGATACGGCTTGTGCCAAATATCTACCGCCATATGCTATTGAATATCCCAAAGCCCATGAACACTCTCTTTTCCTCCTGAAAAACTATAGTAACGTCAAATGTTACTTTTGTGAAAAGAGATATTGTTCTAGGTATCTTTACAAATGTTCTCAATGCCAATTGAAATTCCACTATGGATGTTCTCAACTTCCTCTAGAGATAGCTCATCCTTGTCACCCTAAGCACCCTGTTAAGTTCTTTACAAGCGAAGAAAATCATTTCTCTGATGGAAAATGTTGTATATGTGAAGAAAAGTTAGGGAGGAGATTTTATCATTGTTCAATATGTAAATTTAGTATGGATGTTTCTTGTGTAAAGGATCCACCACCGCTTACAATCTTATTTGCCAAAGCTCATGAACATCAACTAAGTCTTATGCCAAGGATGATCTCTTTTAATTGTGATGCTTGTGGAATGAAGGGAGATAGAAGTCCTTATTCTTGCCAAGAATGTTATTTCATGGTCCACCAAAGCTGCGTCGAATTACCGGAGATCGTCAACGTGAATCGTCACGAGCACCGTCTCTCTAGGCGTTCTCATCTTAGTCCTGGAAGTTGGAAATGCGGAGTTTGCTACAAAAATATCGATTGGTCCTACGGGGCGTATTCTTGCTTGATTTGTCCTAATTATGCCATTCATTCTCCATGTGCGGTAAGAAATGATGTTTGGGACAAGTTAGAACTCAAGGGGATACTCGAAGAAACACAAGAGATCCAACCGTATAAGTCCATCCATGGAA
This sequence comes from Noccaea bulbosa, assembly GCA_900406535.1. Lineage (NCBI taxonomy): Eukaryota > Viridiplantae > Streptophyta > Magnoliopsida > Brassicales > Brassicaceae > Noccaea > Noccaea bulbosa. The sequence continues at coordinate 21,841 of OVBJ01001766.1, read as the reverse complement.
ACCTCATTTGTCATTTTAGTCACGAGGAACATTATCTTAGTCTCAGTGAAGGAAATATATTTTCTGGTGGTGAAAGCATTCGTTGTGCAGCGTGTGTCTCCCCTATTCATTCTCACGAATCATTCTGCAAGTGTGTGCAATGCGATTTCATTCTCCATGAAACTTGCGCTAATCTTCCTAGGAAAAAACGTCATGTGTTTCATAACAGACCATTCGCTCTAATACCTGGTGACATGAGGCCATTCTTTTGCAGATCGTGTGGTAACTACTCCTCTGGTTTCAGGTATAGTAATAAATTTCACAATTTAGATGTAAAATGTGGTTCCTTTTCTGGAGTTATTTTCCATGAAAGTCATCCATGCCCCTTGTACTTCATTCTCCTGAGCGAAAAGACATGTGTTGGTTGCGGCAGCTGGAATTTTTCATCATTTACTTGCGTTGACTGTAACTTTATACTAGATTTCAAATGTCTTGGTTTGCCGAAAATAACCAAGCGTTGGTACGACGAACATCTACTCTCTTTATGCTATAGAAATGATAAGACTGGAAAAGGTTGGTGTGATATATGCGAGAAAACTATAGAAAAATACTGGTTCTACAAATGTGACACTTGCTGTGTTGCTTTCCATACTAAGTGTGTTCTCGGCGATTTCTCACTTCTCATGCCTGGGAGCGTAATCAATTACAACGATAAAGTGAGATTTGAAGTGATGCAAACCAGTCCTAGTTTCTTACCACGTTGCAATGATTGTCGCTCTCGATCATCAGTCCCCTTTATTCTTAAAGTTTTTTATCCCAAAAATACTGTATTCGTTTGTTCTTCAAGGTGTTTAAAAAATCAGACGGCACATTTATGTGAGGACCTGTATTAAATGTAAACTTATATTAAGAAATCAAGATATGGCCTTTGGTCAAGCAAGATCCCAAATATTAACATTTCACTTACTTATGAAAAAAAAAAAAAAGAAAAAAAAAGAGGAGGTTTCGCTCTTCTGGGCTGAGTTCAGGTTCGGCCCAAACCTATGAGCCCATGAATTGTTATAACGATGTCGTTTAGGTCTCCAATATCTTATCCCCTCTAAATCAAGTCGTGAGAGTGTGAAGTGAAACAAGTCTCTCGCTTTCTGCAATTTGCAATGGCTTCCTTCGCAACAGCTTCTTCTTCTTCCTCGCTTCTCCCCAAAACCCTGCTTCCCGTAAGCCACCTGACACGATTCCCTACGATTTCCGGTATCCGCCTTCTCGGCACATGGAATCCTCTGCTCCGGAGTATCTCCGCCGCCGGGTCTCGGCGACGGGTGGCGATTGTCAAGGCGGCGACGGTTGATTCCGATTACTCGTCTAAACGGAGCAGTAGCAACGAGCAGAGGGAGACGATTATGCTCCCGGGATGCGACTACAATCACTGGCTTATTGTGATGGAGTTCCCCAAGGATCCAGCGCCAACACGGGAGCAGATGATTGATACCTACCTTAACACTCTTGCTACTGTTCTTGGAAGGTTCGCTTTCTCTTCCCAACATGTCGAGATATATGAGTTACATTTGTGCTGTTAATGGACTATTCATGATTCTTCGATTGAAACAGTGTCGCGCGTAGGAAAATTTGGGGTTCACGAGTTTGGGTTTTTCGCTAGATTTATATTGATAATGTAGGCTGAGTTTTTGGTGAACTGAGTAAAAGCTTCAGCTTCAAATTTGCTTTGAAGTTGTCCTAATATCCAGATTTAAGGGTTGAAGTTTATGAATTTTGCCAGTGTAACATTTAGTCTGACTTAATCTCTTGAAATGTGCTAAGCGTATTGAACACCTGATATACGGTTGTGAGCAAGTTTTGGGCAAAACAGATTGGTGTAAAATGATGTTTTGAGTTTCTTGAACTCAAACTCGATATGGATAAAAGGAACTTAAATCGAGTCTGCAATCTTTAAGTAACAAAGTAGAGTAGTAGGCGGTTATTGAGCTATTTTCACTTACGCATATGAAAAGCAAAACGATGATTGTTTGGATTTGATAGCTAAAGCATTTGTGTTCATATGTGTCCTTGATGTTCTTGGAGCATCAAGACTGGCACTCGTTATAGCGTAATCATTAATTAAAAAGTAAGGGGAAGAATAGAAACATATTTTTGGTCAGGCTATCTATAAATTGCACATGTTGTCCATGGTGTCTCTTTGTGTTAACGTGGATGGTGTAAGCAAGTAATGTATGGAAAATGTGTTTGTGGTGCACATTATTTGTTGGACTAGATAAGTAATCTAGTAAATAGCATTAGATTAGGACTCCGGAGTGGAATTTCATGGATAAGCTGAAATGATGTGCTGCGCATTAAATTACAAAAACTTGAGTTGATTTGTTGCTGCTACACTGTTGTGCTGCTCTTATCATCAATCCAGCATAATCAATTTCTTGTGTGTGCTTATTGAGTGTATTTTGTATCTGTTTTGCAGCATGGAAGAGGCAAAGAAAAACATGTATGCATTCAGTACCACCACATATACTGGATTCCAATGCACCATTGACGAAGAAACATCTGAGAAGTTCAAGGGTGAGTTAGTGATGAAGCAACGCTTTAATCAATCCTCTTGATCAAAGTGTATATGCTTATAATCAGTCATGTCAATATTTCACAGGTTTGCCAGGAGTTCTCTGGGTTTTGCCCGACTCCTACATAGATGTCAAGAACAAGGACTATGGAGGTAACCCATCTAAAGCCTAACTTGTGATTACATTGTGTCTAAGATCGTTCTTCCTCTCTCTCCCTCTCTCACTCATGTATCCCACTTGTGATAATTGTATGGTGGGTTTTTGATTGGTTTAGGCGACAAGTACATCAATGGAGAGATAGTCCCGTGCACATACCCAACATACCAACCAAAGCAGCGCAATAACTCCAAGTATCAAAGTAAGAGGTACGAAAGAAAGAGAGACGGTCCACCACCTGAGCAGCAGAGGAGACCAAGACAAGAACCAGCCGCTTCTGATTCCTCTTGAGCGATGATAAGACAGGGTGGCTAGTGTGTGAGGCTTTGATCCATCGGTTTAGTCCCTAGCTTATGAAAGTCGGATGTACAATCGTCTTCTATTATCCAATCATGTCATCATCGCCATTCCTTCTTGGAACAATCTTTATTGTTATGTAGAGTGGAAACTTGAACTTGAAGTAGTAGTTTTAAGCAAACACGCTTTTGATTTTCGAAAAATCTATTAATATCTTGCTTTTGATATTTTTGGTCCGATTGGACTTAGGAATGTGTTTGGACGGATTTCATCAATTACAAAGACCCATCATTTTGGGCTTAATAAGTGTAGGACAGAAAGCCTTTTAATCTTAGGGTTATTCTCGCTTTCTCTTCTCTCTCACGGCAAATCACAAACTCCCAACACGAAAATGGCTTCGAATCCAAGCTCGATGTGGAGTGACATAGTGAAGAAAGATCCTCCTTCAAAGCCTTCACCTAGCGACGGAGCTCCGGCAGCGATTCCTGGGATTGTCGGAAACTGCAAATCCAGAAAAGGAATATCTACGGCGGTTGTTGATGCCAGCGCCTTCATTGAAGGAGACCAGACCTTAACCAAATTCGCCGATACATTCGTAACCGTCCCTGAAGTACTCTCCGAGATTCTTGACCATGTTTCTCGCAGTCGTCTCGACTTCATTCCATTGGAGACCAGAGAACCTTCTGATGGATCTATCAGTAAAGGTACATAATACATGTTTGTGATTGTTTTTGTGAAAATTTATAGGAATGACTTTATATACAAGTTATTTCTTGAATCTCTCTGTGCAGTTACTAAATTTGCACGAGCAACTGGTGATTTCCAAACTCTGTCTCTTGTGGATATTAAGCTGATTGCTTTGACATACGAGCTCGAGGATCAGGTTAATGGGACCAGAAACCTCAGAGATGTTCCTCCACCGATTAAAAATGTTAGGGTAAAGAGACTACCTGAGAAGAAATTACCTTGGGGCTCCAATGACGCTAACTCTAAGGACTGGGAGGCACTAGAAGAAGAGACGGAGGAAAAATCCAGCTCCAACTCCAAAATCCTTCCGTTAAAAGACCTTGACATGAATATCATCCCTTCAGACAAGTGTTCTGAGGTTGGTTCTGTTGTGTCTGAGAGCAATCATGAGGGTAAGATTGTAGTGGAGGGAGTAGATGCATCGCAGGGACAACTTGATGATGATGATTCTGGTGATTGGACACAGGCAGTTAGTAGTAGTACTCGCAGAAAGTTTCTTAGAAGAAAGGCGAGGCGGGAACGTTACAATGCCTTGACAGAACAAGAACTTAAACAAGATCAAGAAGCTGATGACAAAGCTGGAAACATGATTGTGGACGCAACTGTTCTGCAGATCTCTAAAGACTCGAATGAAAGCTGTGCAAGTGAGGATGAGGTCGCTAGTGCTACCTTTGAGGCATCATCGGTTGTAGATGATGGTAGCAGTGAGCAGAGTTTGTCGTTGATAGCCTTGTCTGGGTCCAGTGTAGCTTGTATGACCGGTGACTATGCAATGCAGAATGTTATTCTTCAAATGGGTTTGCGTTTGCTTGCACCCGAAGGAAAGCAAATTTGCCAACTTAAAAGGTACACACTTTGCTGAATCACATCTTTATTTTTAGCATGCTCTGTACTCATGAGCTGAGAAAGATACAATTCTTACACTTTATTGCATCTGCATCTTCAGGTCGATCTGGCAATGCCATGCTTGCTACACAATAGCAACTCCTAGAATTCTAAAATGCGATGGTCTTGACATTCGACAAAAGCTCTGTCCCAGGTGCGGGAATCGTGGCACACTACGAAAGGTAGACGTTACTGTAGACGAGAATGGCACCACCGTAGCTGCGCCTAAACGGCCTCCTACACTTAAAGGGACCAAAGTAAGTACTCGTTCTAAGCAGCAAAGCTAACCGAAACACACTCATATATGCAGTGCAGATTCACAGATTTCAGTTGCACACTGGAAGTTCCATTTACTAGTGAAGAATCTTCTCTTGTTTATTAACAAACAGAAGCTAATCCGAATCACATATTTTCTTCTTTCTTTGTGCAGTTTGATATACCAATGCCTAAAGGAGGAAGAGACGGAATCAACAAGAATCCGGTTCTACGTGAAGATCAACTCCCTAACGACAACCATTACTCTCGTCCAAGGCACTGATCCCAGAGAGCATTTTGAAACTATTTTGTCTCGATACTACAACAATGGTTTGATTTTTAAAAAGGCCCATATAGTGTCTTCCGGTTAATGATCAAGGTACTCAAATCACAATTACCGGTTTGGTTTGATCTGTTTGTCTATTACTGGTTTTCCCCACGTTTTCTTGATACCATTTTCAGACAAAACAAGAACTTGCGTCTGCAAACTTTATTTGTAGGGTCCACGGACACACTCGTCCCCATCTACATCACTCGTCCCCACCCTTATCAACACTTCACATGGAAATGGAATAATACACACTACACGGACTTTAGAACCAAACATTTCAATTCACATTATTCAATCACCGCTCCACCCAACAATCTTTTCAACAGCAATAGAGTTGACTTCAATCAAAAATCATCCCTTCAAGCTCTGAGATGGCCAATTTCTATGAGCATTACCAGATCCCATATGATTACAATCAGGTTAATAATCTCTATGATCATACTTATTATTATGATAACAATCAACAGCAGCAGCTCTGTTATGATAACAATCAACCGCAGCAGTTTTACTCCGATCCAGTGAGTTATAATAGTTATAATTATAACTGGAATGGATCTGAGTATGAGACAGCCTCTGGATCATCTGTTGCATACTCTGTTTCAACCATGTCTGAGCCGAAACACTTGTTCTATGATCCGAATCTCTACACAACCTACGAATCCCCTCCTCAGTTTAACATCTATTACTCTGTTCAAGAATTCAACGAGCCGGAATTCGACGAATACGATCCGACGCCGTACAGTGGTGGCTTCGACATCGTTGCAACCTACGGAAAACCTCTTCCTCAGTCGGCGGAAATCTGTTACCCCTCTTCAACCGCTGCTCTGGGGAAACCTCCTACTCCTCCGGAGATTATCACTCCTGTTCCTCTCGGAATTTATGACGGTGGTGAGAAAAAACCTGTCAAGAAACGTGTCACTTTCTCTGTGCCGTTGACGGAAGCCAAACCATTGGAAGCCGTTAAAGAAGAAGATGAATCAGAGGATGAAGAGGAAGAAGATGATGATGAAGAGGAAGAGGAAGAAGAAGATGAGGAGGAGGAAGAAGAAGAAAAGGATCATAGTTCAAGCTATGAACCTGTAAAATCTGATAATGTAGTAGATAAAGAAGAAGTGAAAGCTCTGTATATCCCGTCTGGTTACGGCTTAGAAGCGACGGATCTGTGTGACGTGATATTCGGAGGTTACTTTCCGTGTGTGTTACGTAACAAAAGACGCCAGGAAGATGAAAAGGATAGTGCGGCTGGTGTTTCTTGCTGGGAAAGTAATGATTCTGATCCGTGGAAGACGACTTCCGATTACCTTTTCGGGGATTCGTATCCGTACGGTTATGATAATCGTGTCCAAAGAAGCCAGTTCGAGATCTCCTCCTATGGCTACCAAAGGTATTAAGTGGAGTTGTCATCAGATTGTGTCAAAGTGAGGTAAGAGCACCAAATTTTTTTTTGTTGATAACTCATAATTGTTGGAGCTGATTCATTAGTATGGTCTTTCATTGTTGGTTGGTCCAACTCCAACGTTCTTAGTAAACAAAACATTCAAGTTGATATAAAACAATTTATACTGTAGAACGGAGGGAGTAATTTGCATGATGTTTGATGATAGTATATGGATTATGTGGTTCGTCCATATGTCATTAATGTTCCACACATTTAGTTACTTTACTACAACATATGCAATGTCCACGTCAACAATTACAGTCTCGGCTAAAAGACCGGTCAAATATTCAGATTCAATTTTAAAAGGTGCAAGCAGTTTGTAGAATCAGTACTTCCCTTTTTGCAGATTTATTGATATTGATAAACTCGTCAAGGCTCCTCAGCGTATACAGTATTTCGCCAGTCAACTCAAAATAAAATACGGAATGATTTCGATAAAGTGTTCGTAAGAGAGAACAATCAGATTAGTTTATTACTTTATTATACTCACAAACTAATGGACTTTAAGCATCATTCATAACGTATAATCAGTCTACTTAAAAGAGCCTCATCTTTTCCCTAAAAAAAAGAAAATGTAGAAAAGAGTGAAAGAAACAAGCATAAAAGCAAAATTATTCATAGAAAGAAAAAAAAAATATATATATATATATATCATCAAATGGAAATGGTCCATAGTACCCCTACACGTGTCAACTTTATGGATAGAGTTCGTGTTTGCTTGCTTATACACTGAGCGCGACACGAGTCGATCACTCTCACTCACTAGGTTGCTTACTGGTACTGAACGATGGCGAATCTGCCGCTAGGTTTTGGCGCGATTGTGCTTTTGCTAGTCGGAAGTTTGATTATCGCTGCGGACGCCGAGATTCACAAGTACGACAACAAACGGTTCACCAAAATCTCCAACGGTCTCTATGTTCCCGGTGATATCGAAGCTCTTTACGCTTCCAAGTTTCAGGTCGTGGACGTCGATGCTGCTTCTTCTGCTACAAATTTCAAGGGGAAGTCCGTTATCCGGTAAAATTTCTCTCCTTGCTTTGTTTTTGTGAATCAATTTTTCATTTAGGGTTTCATGGTGCTTTGGACTAGTGATCATTAGGCCTATTACTCCTCTGTGCTTATCCATGTTTCTTTCTTCTTTCATATGTTATCTGTTCCTATTTCTGCTTAGCATTTCGTAATGTTGTTCAGGTTTGATGACATTACCTTTGTGAGGACAAAGGAAGCTGCTTCCAAACAGAAATCGAACCTGGAAACTGCAGGATTGGTTGAGACTTTGGTGTTTGAGGTAAAGGACCGGGAAAGAATCGGTGGGTCTTTTCTCAAAAGTGATGCCATTTGTTGTACTCAAGAGCTTGCAGATGCTGGATCCTGCATTCCGGGAGAGGTTATAATCCGGAGAGACCCCAGTGAGAGTGAGCCTGGCTGGCCTAAACGGATCAAGACCTTCTTTGTGGAGCACAAGGAAGAAGCGAAAATGTCTCCAGAAGCTTTGGTGATCAACAAAACAGGACTTTACACTGTCTACTTCATGGCTTGCGATCAAGATTTAGATGGCACTCTAGTCAGAGGTAGATCAGTTTGGAAGAACATAGGTGGGTATCTACCAGGAGAGACTGCTCCTTTGATGAAGTTCTATGGATTCATGTTCCTAGCTTATGTAGTGCTTGGACTAGTTTGGTTTCCGCAAGTTGCTCGGTATTGGAAAGATGGAATCCTGTTGCATAGTCATGTTAGCTTGGTGATTGCATTTGCCATGGGTGAATTGGCCTTATTGTACTTTGATTTTGCCTATCTCGACTCGGTTGGTACAAGTCCTATCGAGGTAACTTTATGGGCGGTAACTTTTTCTTCTGGGAGGAAGGCATTGTCCCGGCTTCTACTGCTGGTTGTAACTTCAGGGTATGGGATTGTGAAGCCTAATTTATCCGGCAGAACAATGAAGATGCTTCTTCTTGGCGTCATGTGCTTTGTGGTAAGTGTGTCTCTGGGATTGGCGCAACAGTTTGGGGGTCTCTCTGAGGATGGGATGACTTTATTAATGCTAGCTTGGGCTATACTGGAAACATGCTTTCTCCAGTGGATTTTCAGGTCCTTGTGGAAAACGCTTAAGAACCTTAAGGTATGAAACCTACAATAATATAACATATTACTTGTAAGTAGCTTTCCTGGTAACTGTTGAAAGTTGCAATTGAGCCATATACTGTACGAAGATGCACTTCTTCTTAAGCTTTTCATCCCTGCTAATCCCATCTATATTCTAATTATTTTGTAGGTGGATAAGAGGAACATTGTGAAGCTGCAGCTGTACAAGAACTTTGCAATTGTACTAGTAACCATGGTGGTGCTTAACTTTGCGTGGGTTTATGTGGAGGTAACAGCTCGGTAGTCTAATGATAACTCTGGGGAATCACTTGAAAAATGGAAAGTCATATAGGATCTGTGTGACTGAAACATCGTTTTTCCTGAAACAGGTATATGTGTATGACTCTCTGAGTGAGCTTTGGCAAGTGAAGTGGATGATCCCAGCGTTTTGGTACGTGCTTGCCTATGCACTGATGGTAGTCATCTGCTTCTTTTGGCCTCCAAACGAAAAGCCAACCAGGTAAATAATATCAATATCTCTTACCCCTTTATCTCGCCTTTTATCATACCATTTGATATAGTAGTCCTATTTGATGCTGCTGCTGATCTTCACTGCCGGTGTTTGCACATTTGTCTAATGTAATAAACTGGTTCGAAATAAGCAGGTACCTATACGTAGCTGAAATGGAGGAGGAGTATGAGGAAGAAGAAGATCTAGTATTGGCAGAAGCAGGGATGACGAGTGAAGATGGGAGCAATGTGGAGAGGGATGAGAGGAAGAGCCTTCTAGAAGCACTCATTCTCTTGTTTGGGAATATACCAAGGGAGAGTTGAAACAAATCCAATCCTACACATGTTACATCATCATCGTCCTTAGGCCCAAGCTGCCTCCTAATCATGCCTTTTTTTTTCTTTAACCTACACCCAAGAAGCTGGCTTTTGGTGTGTTTTAGGTTTTTCTAAACTCGTAGAATAACTAGTAATCTTTTGCAGCAGACTTGAGATGCCAGTCTTTATTACCTTAAGAGGTTGATCGAACCGGATGCAATGTGTTTAAACTTTAAACTAGAATCTCATGTAGAAGACTTGTTCGATTTTTGCATTTGGTTGTAGTTGCGCTTGTGAGTAATGGACAAATGGAAAAATACATAAGCAAACTCTTTATTAAAAGTTCGATCCTATTAACTCCCAACACAATTTGTCTCAGCTTCAAAAACCGAATAATTTCGATGACAGAAAACGAATCAAACCGGACACAACTTTGGAAAACTAATCAGATTTCACATGATACGGCGTCGTTTTGTTGAAGCCTCACACAAAAAAAAGGAAACCTCAAATCACAAGATACGACGTCGGTTAGAGACGCCTCACAGGCTCCTCTCCTCGTTAAAGTCCCCTTTTCTTCACCTCTTTCATGGAAGCGCGAAACAAAAAACCCTAAAATCCCAAGCGAGAAAGAGATACAGACCAAAACCAAGACCAAGCACAGGTTTCAGCTCTTTGCTCAAGATGATCATCCCTGTTCGTTGCTTTACTTGTGGAAAGGTTGGTTTTTCTCCTTGACTTTGCTGATTTCGGAGGTATCAAATCTTATTTAGGGATTTCTCCGTCTTTCTACGGTTTTAATTACTCTAAATTTGGCAAAGAAGAGATCTCTGCTCTCACTTATCCGACTTGAATGCTTAATTGGCTGCATACATTTAGATAAATCTTTTTTGAGAGATAAAAGTTTTGAGCTTTACTAAGCTTTCTCTCTGTGAATTTTCAGGTGATTGGAAACAAGTGGGATGCGTATCTTGATCTTCTCCAGCTAGACTACACTGAAGGGTAAACTATCTTCATTACTCTTCTTGGTCTTATTCATTCTTTGTGTGAAAAGAGTAACTTTTTTTGAATTTGAGAGAAATTGAGTCCAGAATTCGTACTGGTGGGTCTGTCTTTCCATGTAGGGGGGCATTATTTAGCTTGTTTTGGTCGTCTGCTTATCTTTATTGTGTCACTGGAAGAAACTATGTCATGCCTAATTTAGCCATCCAGTAAAAGTTTGTAAATTTCATCTCTATTACTAAGAGTAGAAAGTAAAACTTATTGGGTTTTGATTATACTTGTGCCCCTCTACATGATTCTTCTTGGACTAATAACTCAAAATTTGTGTGGAAAATTGAGCATGTGAGAAACTAGCCGCTCTGTTTGTGGTTTATGTTGGAAGAGATAATAAGTGAAGTAGGGGACTGAGTATAACACTATTCCTCTAATGGAAAAGCAGATCAATAAAGGGGTTAATGACTGAAAGCTTTTGCTAATGATCTGATGTTTATTATTATTATATATTATCTGAAGAGACTATTGTTCCTATCTTGTTGGTTCTGTAGATTCTGTCTCTAGTGTTGTAAGTTTGAATGAAGACTCCGATTCTTTTTCTTCATCTTCAACTTTGTGGTTTGCTTCTCAAGTTCTTGTGATAAAGTAGGCTTTTTGACTAAATTCAAGCAAATTTGTTTGAGAGGCATATTCTTGGTTTAGGCTCTTATTGTTGTTTAAGCTTCATCAATGAGTAAATCGTTAACAATTTGTTTTTTTTCTTGCAGGGACGCACTTGATGTGCTACAGCTAGTAAGATACTGTTGCAGGCGTATGCTTATGACTCATGTTGATCTGATTGAGAAGCTTCTCAACTACAACAGTAAGCTCTCAAAACTCTTATGTCATGTGTTTCTTTCAACTTTGTTTTTGCTGTTGTTGTCTCTTTGGATTTATCTAATGTAAACCCAATTTTTTTTTTTACTTTGCAGCTATGGAAAAATCGGACAACAGTTAAAAGAGGATGCAAATCTGCTGAAAGAGTGTTTCCTCGTCAGAGGCTTGTTATGTATAAACACTTTGTGTTTGGTGTGTACAACCTTCAAATCGATCTGAATCTTTTGGGTTTTCAAGTACGTTAATGATATTTTTGTTGTCATATCTAGAATTTGGTTAATTGGTTCTCTGGTTCAATCCCTTAAATAGAATGTTTTATCAAGCCGGTTTAAAATAGCAACTCTTTGCATTAAGCAGAACACGTGCGATAATCCTTCAAGTCACTTACTGGCCAACAATTTACCAAGTATTGATGTACGAAAAAGTGAACCTCTCTTTTTACAAAGTCAAAACTTAAAAGTGTTCCTATCTTTATATCATTTAAATTGATATGTGCGACGAAAGTATTAATTAAAATGTCAACAATTGTCATTTAATTAAAATCTAATTTTTATATACACATATTTTTGTTTTGGTAAAAAAATTAATATTTACATCTATATGAAAATAGACTTTAAATCCACAAATTAAAATTTACAAAACTGTTGGCAAAACTAGCATAGATATTTACTTTATCTTTAATTAATTTTTGGATTTGACCAAAAAAAGGAAAACTAGTTAATTTTCTTAGAGTTATATTCCAAGATTTTTTTTGAATGGTCAAATTAATTAAAAACGTGTACGGCGAACTTGTACATTCATGTGTTTGGTATAAAATCTCTATGCTTATTTCGTCAACAAATTTATAAGTTTTTACAAGTGGAATTATATGTAAATACTAAAATTTTACCAAAACAAAAATAGATGTGGATTTTAATATTAAATTTAAATTAAATAAAAAATAACTAAAATAGTTTAGTTGTATTACAAGAGTTTTGTTGGTCAGTCCCAAAAATTAATTAAAAATGTGTACGACAAAAGAACACTTGTACTACATTCTTTGATTTAAAACTCTATTGTAATTCGGCCAACAGTTTTTGTAAGTTTTAACGTGTGAAATTAAAGTTTTCTGAAGAATTCAGCTTTTTTTTTTTCTGGTCAAATCCAATAATTATTTAAAAAAATTTACGAACGAAAGAAAACTTGTACATTCACAATGTTGGCCTGATATAAAATCTATATGGTAATTTCGCTCAACAGTTTTGTAAGTTTTTAGGTTTTAAGAATCCAGCTTTTTTTTTTTTCTGGTCAAATCCAAGAATTATTTAAAAACTTGTACGAACGAAAGAAAACTTGTACATTCACGACGTTGACCTGATATAAAATCTATATGGTAATTTCGCCAACAGTTTTGTAAGTTTTTAGATTTTAAGTTGTGGAATTGAAGTCTCTTTGTTAAAACTCTTACCAAAACACAGCACTTATGATTGATTGTCTCTGAGATCTTCTATAAATTTCACATATGTGATATTGTGGCGAATACATAATATTGCTAAAGAAGATCAAATAAAAATGGAGAAAAAAATTTGTAGGTCTAGTTCTAATGGAATCGAAGCACTTCCTTCAGATACACAAATGGAGATTCTTCTTCATTTGCCTCCAAAATCTCTAGGAAGATGTATCTGCGTCTCAAAGAAGTGGGCATCGATGATCCGCGAGAAACAATTCAGAGATCTTTACTTTCTCCGATCGATGACAAGACCTCGCATGATGTTCACGTGCAAGCTAAGTGAAAGAGATGTGTATGTTCACTCTGTTCACCAAGCAGAGGAACCATTGTTATCCTCTGGTAAACGACGTATGCATGTTTCTCTAAAGTATGTTGACATGTCCCAATCCATTCGAGGTTTGATCTGTCTTAGAAACGGATATAAGTTTGCGCTATGGAATCCGGCTATAAACAAGCTTCTGACTTTACCGAAGATCCGAGCCCCGCGTGAACTGGCGACAACAACAAGTTTTTTCGGATACGATGAAGCTACGGATGTACACAAGGTGTTATGTATGACGATGTTTGTCTATGATGGACCATACTCAAGAGCTAAGGAGCATCAAGTTTTGACGGTAGGAGGATCTTGGAGACGGATCAGATGTAAGCATCGTCATTATCCAGTTACTGATGGACTATGCAAAGGAGGAGTGTTGTACTATGGAGCTACGTCCGGTCGAGAGAATAAATCTCTTGTGATGAGCTTCAATATAAGCTCTGAAGAGTTTAGTGTGGATGACTTACCTGAGGAAGTCAAATTTGGCAATATTTGTCATTTTTGGAAATTGGTGAACTTTAACGGGGAAGTGGCTTTAGTGCATGACTATTACGTAAATGGAGTAGTGAGAATGTGGGTTAGGAATGGAGTCTCAGGAGAATGGAGGAGAAACTTTGTTGAGATTCCTCACTGGAGAGAAATTGTTGGGGATGTAAAGTTTTCTTTCAGAGGTACGGTTGGTTCAGGAGAGCTTGTTTTCACGGCCAACGTTCTCCGTGACAGATCACTCTTCGTCTTGTATTACAACAGAGTCACACAGAATCTAAAGAGGTGGTTTATGGCTGAGGGAGGAGATGTAGGTCGACTTCGTTTTGTTGAAACATTCTTGGATCATGTCGATAGTGTTTTTCTTATGTAAGGAACCATCCGCTGGGTCTTCACCGATTTATCTGTAACTGGTTTGGTTTGTTTCTTCACTCTCTCAAGTACTGCTCTCAAGCCTGAAGTAGTAGTCTTATTGGGAATGTTTGTTTTTCATTTCTGTTGTCGTTTATCTTTGTTTATGGTCAAGAATGTTTTGTTATATCAATCCAGACTTTTTCATTTATCGGCTCTTATATGAACTATGCAACTTTCTTAAAATATGTATATAACCAAAGAAGAATGAACACAATGTAAACCATATTTGGCTTATGCAATCCGAACCTATTCTTAAGGGGAACATATGACATTGAACATATCTCCCATAACAATCCCACAAGCCTCATGAGATGTGTTCGCGAACTTAAAAGATCCAATTAGCCGGGGAACTAAAACCAATTCGAAGAAAGAACAAACGAACAAATATGACTCAGTAGCCATTGATCTGTCTTGGTGTCGTTGTCGATCCTACCAACCGAGAGAACGGTTGCTGCGTCTGGTTGTTGCGGCTCATGTTAAAGTTGCTGCTTCCAGTTCCGGATTTAGAGTCAGAGTAGGCTTGAGCTAGCTCAAGAGGAGAAGCTGCTTTCCCGTGACGAAGCCCTGTTCCGTCTGGTGACTGAGGCTTCTCGGCAACCGGTTTTCTCCATGTTTCTGGTGATGGATGTCTCGTCTTCTCCTGAGTCTGATGTTGTTGCTGTCTTGTGCTCTTGGTATCATTATCACGCCAGTTTCTCCTCTGTGTTTCGGATCTGTTAATGTCGCTTACACTTCGCCCCACATCCTTTTGGTCGAATTTCCTCGTTCTCAGGTCGCGAGGAGAGCTCAGTGGCCTTTGGTTAGCGTGCTCTGGAACTCTCTCGATTGGTTTGAGGACCGTCCTTTTGATATAAACAGAACTTCGCGTTAGATAGTTGATCTCAATGGAACTGTAAGAGGTTGAAACCAAGAAAGTATACGCAGAATGCGAGCGGGTAGAGGAAACCTGTAATACCTGTCTAACGGTTGCTCCTGTTTGTGATGCTCGGTCTCATCAATGCCTCGCTCCTTCAACACCTAGTTTCACAATAGAGAGAGGCTAAGATCAGGTTGCAAAACTAAATGACTCTACAGAGCCAAGAAATCAAATCAAATGATGATGAACAAACGAGTAACTCAACAAGAGAGAGAGTTAGGCAACAAGCTGAATCAAACCGTACTCACCAGCTCTCGTGGTCTGGCACCGCCAAATACCGCATTTCTGCATCATGAAACCAGAAAACGTAAGCTTTTACAATCGACAAAAAGATTTAGCTAGCCAAAAGAACTATGAGCTAGATTCAGTGTTGTATCATATTCTACCATCTTTGGACTTCTTAGGTTAGTTCAACACAAAGCTAATATCAGCATCTATTTCAATTTGAATAGATACCAAAAAATCTCACCACTCAGAGCACAGTCCTTTCAGTATTTGCCATCAGCCAGGACAGACTTTGAGAAAATAAGCGATTTATTCTGTATCATTACTTATGTCCCCAAGCTCCAAATTAATCACTACTGAGCTGGGACGATATATTGTAAGTACAACCATGGCTTCATACAACCTTGAAAAATTCTTACCTTTCCTTTTCAGGCTTTACTTCTGGTTGCTCGAGCAACTGTGCAACAGATTTCAGATACACCTTGGGGCGCTCAGCCGGCTGGTTAGAAATCTCATCTGCAGACGAACCATGTTTTGAAATGTTCATACTTTTCTGTGTCGCATAAACAGTTTCACGTTGATTAAGATTAGAAGCATCATTTTCCTGCACATATAGATAATAGCTGAGCCATCAGAAAACACAGTTGACCAAGAAGGAAACCTGATAACCAAAGAGGCAGCTCAAAAACTTATAGCTAGTACCAGTTTTCCATCATTCTCAGGTTTCTCAATGCTTTCAAGAGGTTTTGTCCGAGGCAGCAGGTTCAGCTTAGGTCGTTCCACGACTTCAGAAGGGGTAGTTGGTTGCACCAAATGTCCAACATGCCTAACGTCAGAATAATTTAGAAGAGGCTTATTGTTGTTGCTTGCTACAACTCTTGCTTCCTTGACGTCCAGACAAGTTGGACCAGGAACTTTTTCATACTCACGAGAGAACTTTCTCCCACCCTGGATGGCATCTTCAGCGATCAGGCCCCGTTCTACATGTGATACATGTGGCTCATTCCCTTGACTAAGCACAGGGCTGTTAGTCTGATAACCTCTGCTCTCTATCTCTGAATGCTTAACAGCATCTAAGCCCATTTGAGAAGGACCCAAAAGCTTGGACTGCCATCTCACTGAAGGCTCAAGCGCACTCGTATGGACCAAATTAGAATTAGCCGGTTGTGTAGTCCATGGAGAATGTCCCGGCTCATTGTTAGCCACTGGAACCTCCTTCCTCGCAGTCCAAACATTAGAGTGAGTTCCTGACACCGAGCTCTCACCATTACCAGCCCCAATCACAGAATGAGTCCCATCATTCATCCTCCCAGGGAAAGGACCAGCCGGCGCTGACCAACCACTATGTCTCCCAGTTAAAACCGAGTCTGCTTTCACCTCCAGGCGGCTATTTGCAACCCGGAAAACATCATCACTGACCATTCTACGAGGACCCGAGTGGCCATCCAGAGGCTTCCGTTCATCTTCGCTGAAATTGCGTCCAATATTCGCCGTGTGAGGCAGAAACAGTGATTTATCATCAAAAGTTCTTATAGTATGAGACGAACTCGGCCTAGTCCTCTGATCCGGTCGGCCGATTGAAGTTCCCCAAGGCGCTCTATCATAAACAGGTCGATCCGTAGTAGTCTTCGGAATCCTACAAATGAAAATTGATCAAAAATGAGAGAGAGAACTCAAAACGACGATGTCAAATCGCAGTCGCTTTTCATCCGATACAAGGATGATATCAATGGACCTAAACAATCAGAAAACAAAACTTTCCATACAGATCTAATAGCCCTACGAATAAACGAATAATTTCCCAGAAACACCACTCGAATCTCACAAACCGAAACAAGGATTTGATCTATCTCCGATAAGCATACCAACTAGAAGGAGGCGATCCAAAGGGAAAAGGAAGAAGAAGAAGGAAATAAATATGAATCTTTGGAGACTTACACTCCAGGAGCGGAAGGGAGAGGGAGATCAGATGGTATGGAGCCGCCATGGAAGTCCTTAAGCGTCATGGTGCTACCAGCCGCCTTCTTCTTCGACATCGTTGCACAACTTTATCTGATCCTATCGATTAGTTCCTTCTCTTCTTCGATTGAGATTGAGATTGAGATTTTCGCCGCCGGAGACGGGACGAAGAAGACGAACACCTCCCTCTCTCTCTCTCTCTCTCTATCGCTCTCAAGGTTTGGTTTATCGACGCTACGGTTCGTCTGATTCAGCTTCAGATTCTCATTCGCTTCTCGGATTTTAATACCGAAAAACCTTTCTTCCTCAATGAACGGAAAAATGTTTTTTTTTCTTTTCGCCCCTTAAAAAGGAGTAAAATACGAAACTGTCCCTATTGACATAAGTTATTTACGATCAATTACGTGGCAGTCAGATGCGCACGTGGATTTTACACTTCTAGATTCGGCTGATGTGGAATTTATTTTAGTTGTTCTAGCTTCTGGCTGATGAGTGATGAGGATAAACTATTTTTTTTTGGATAAATAACTACAAAAAAGTAATCCATGGAAAATCATTTTACATCTCGATCCAATTCTGTGACCTCTTGATTGTCTCCAGAAAAATGAAAAATTCGAAGTTGGAGTTGAAGAACATCGAGAAAATAAACGAGGGAGTTACGATTGATACTAGGATTATACCCTTTCTTAATTTCTTATCGAGATAGCACAAAAAACACAAATAATAAACATTTACTCCGTTCCAAACAACTCATGATTACTACAACTTAGATATACTAATGAAGATAAACTCTATATTTTGTACTTTGAGGTGGAATATAGTAAGGGACCGGGTTAGGAGAATGCCGAGAAACGACCATGGAAGCGTCAAGAGGCAAGCCGATATTCACAGATCCGTGCTCGTCGTAATTCGTAATCCTGGATATAGACGTGGTTAGGGAATACAAGCGAAAAGTAGCTTCTAACTGCTGTCGAGACACAAAACGGTTCGGACTTTGAGAGGAAAATGCAAAGATCTCCAATTTCTTGAGTGTAAACAGCGTTTCCTTGTTCGTCAAGCTTGTACACCATAACCGCTTTTGTTTTCATCTTATGCAAACCTTTGGTTTTCTTCCTGTAACACTTAACCATGAAAGTTTCACATCCTCCTGGTGACTCCACCAAATGTTCGCTTCTGTAACACGAATCCAAAAGCTGCCACATGGACTTTGTCAATTTAGGGAGGTTTCGAAACGCACATTCATCAACTTGGGTTTGTGCATGTGTTTTTGGAGATCACATGATCCAATGAGTGACCTCCAGAAGAAGGTACGCGAAACATCTCATCTTTCTTGGAAAACATGACAGGGAGGAGTAGAAACTTGAGTTTTGCATTTCGATGTTGATCCACTCTGAGCGGGTCTACATAAGCTTAGTTGTGGTCCCAAGAGCAGATCAAAGAAACCCTAATTGGAGAAAATTTTAACGTTCACACTTCACAGTCTTCTCCACCCCATTAATACAGAGGAATAGCCTTGTCCACCAAGTTTTCCATTTTCCAAATTTGGGGAAAGCTCCATTCGACCTAATTACATGGCCAACTAGCTAAATCTATGACAGGCCCACCAAATTTTGTAAAAAATGAACTTAATAAAAAAAAAAAAAAAAAAAATTTGCATAGGTTTTATTAAGGCTTGAAGATTATCACAAAGCAAGGTAACAAAGCTTTGGTACTCAATAGAAAAAGTTCTTCAATTCTAGAATTTGGTCCCATTTTCAGAGCCAATGAATCAAACTTAGAAAACCCAAAAGAATCTTCAAACTTCTGCATAGGTTTATGAACCCTCCCTGCAATAACTCTACATAGCACAACCGCTTTCAATGCACCTCTGTTTCTTCCTCGATCCATTTCGATACATTCAAGAGCTGAAGAGCTAGATGATGCTGTGAGAACTCCTTTAATCCCATCTTTTCTTGTTTTAAAAGCGAAACCATTTCTTAGAACCTGACAAACTCCACATTGATCCGAGAAACAGAGGTTCGAAGATCTGTTTCCCAAACCGAGAGCGCAAGAAAGAGTTGTGCCGTAGAACCCAAGCAACTCGTTCCCATCAGCCATACAGCGAGAATGTTTCTTCGAAAGCTTGTTTGCTCTTATTTTCACGAGCTCTCTGTAATCTTCGAACTCTGCAACGACTCTCTGCAAGTTCTGGATTTTCAAAATCGCCGAAATGTTGTTCCTTTCCGTTTTGCCAAGCTTGTGAGAATAGCCTGTATTGCAGATTAGCTCCACAGTTGTTCTTGAAAAGTCTCCTGCTAAGAGTCTAATGACTGCAAAAAGAAAAAAATCAAATTATCTTCAAAACACTTAACCAAAATTGATGAAAAAAGAGATCTAATTCAAGTCTTACCAGAGTGGTTAGAAAGAAAATGCGTCTCAAACGCATCAAGATCTCTGACTCTCTCATGACATTTTCGACAGGCAAGAACTCCGAAACCGCAGATGTCAGAGCCAACAACATCAAACCTCTCAGAACAGCAACGACCGGTAAGAAAACCTTCAAATCTGTCTGAATAATCGGTATTGCCATCAAATTTCATTGTGTTTATAAACTTGGAGCTCTCAAGAGACCGTGAGCTGCAACAGCTTGGATTCTGCATAGCTCGTTCATCTCCGTTGGTGACAACGAAATTTCTCAGATTCGACATTGATGAGCTCCCAGATGGATTCTTTATCTTCTTGATTCGGTCCTTGTCTCGATCACCAGCGTAAGTTGACTTCTGTGCGTTGCAGCAGCTAAGAGACTTCTTGAGATAAAGCCAAACTCGACGCATGTTTGTTTATTCAAGATCTGTCTTCGGATTCACAATGAGAGCTGTGAATCAGTTAGAGACTCTATGGAGATTTGGTTCTGGTTCGTACATGGCTCTGTTTCTGTCTCCTCCTGCTTCACCATATCCGCACAAACTGTTTCCAAAATAAGATTTAAGATTTCCATAAGCGTATTTCCAAAATAAGATGTAAGATTTCCATAAGCGTATCATATCAAATAAGATGTAAGATTTCCATGAAAAGTTTTTTATTAAAAAGTTAATAAGCTGATCAAATCTTAACCATATATGATTCTTTTTCAATTAGAACCTGGAAAATTATAATAATTTTGCATATATGTATTACATAAAACAAAAAGATATGGTAATCATACTTTTTCACTTCTCTTCACGTTCTAGAACAGAGTATAAGGCCACATGCTGCCTCTATTGAGCGACTTTTTTGGAGTCAAACATGTGATCAACCTCTTATTTCAATCTGAAATTCACATCTTTGTAAAATATTTTATTTAATTTACAAGAAAAGAATCAAAATTAAAGGAATGAAACTTTAGTTATTGGGTGAGACCAAAACCGAATCTCTCTTTTGTCTAGTAGTAAGAAGGAGGTTTAGGAAAGTAATCTGATGATGTTTCCTTATTCCTTTCGTCTTCCTTAAAACTTTAACAGAAACAATGGAACTAAATACAGGAATCAAAATAAAAAAAAAATATACGGTTTTATGAATCAAAGAAAAAAATGGAAAGCGAACTTGGCTTCTTGATTTCGGTTCTGATCATATGTGCAGACATTTCAGCTGGAGTCCTCGGGATCGAAGCCGAAATTGCTCAAAGCAAGGTTCTGTTTTAAGTAGCATCTAACATAATGCGAAATAAGAGTAAAAATACTTTATTTTCATTACCAATAATCTTTTTTTTGTTTTTTCCTTCGAGAAACAGCAACAACGTAATCATCATCAACATCCACAACAACATACAAGAAATCCGGTTTCTCATTGTCAAAGAAACCCGAGTTCTGATGCTTATGTTCAGGGAATAGCAGCATTGGTGCTTCTTAGTATCGTCCATATCACAGCTAATGTTCTTGGAGGCTGCATTTACATTCGCTCTAAGCAAGATTTCAAGAGTGCAACGGCGAACAAGATACTAGCTGTCGCTTTCCTTGTTCTCTCCTGGTAAAATGCAAAAAAAAAAAATGACTGAGACTTCCAACAGAATTTCCGAATTTTATAAGAACCCATTTAACTTTTTGTTAACATAACTTTTGTCTTTAGGATCTTGTTTGGGGTCGGCTACTCAACGCTGATGCTAGGAACATTGGGCAACTCGAAACCGCATAGATTCTGCAACTTGCCGAATCGTTGGCTGTTCCTTATCGGAGGCATGATATGTCTGGTACATGGATTAGTGACTTCAGCATATTATGTTTCAGCTACTGCTGCTAAAAAAGAAGACAAAGAGAATATGCAACAAGAAACTCCAGAAAACAGAAGCCGCGCATAACAACACCCTTCTTCTTCTTCTTCTTCTTCCCCAAGATCCTGCCTTTTCGATTCAATATATGTAGATAAAACTTAAATTGCTTCACTTTTAGCTAAAAACTAGCTTCTTTAACATTGATAAATCCGCAAAATATTCCAAAATGAAACTCTTCAAGTTCACTGTATTAAGAGAAACAAAAGAAAACTAAAACGAAAAAAGAGGCGAAAAACCAAAAAAAACAAAAAATCCATATCTATCTAAGAGCATCTCCAATGGTTCATGCCATATCTTATTGCAAATGGCAAAAA
>OVBJ01001765.1:3652-24300 GCA_900406535.1 Noccaea bulbosa | reverse complement strand
GTGTAACTGATGCTATATGATACTTCTCAGGGGGAAATAGATCGTTAACCCCATTAGGTACGACAACTAGTGTGTTTGTTTATTGAAGTTTATGAATGTTTCTTAGAGCAAGTGTTATATTGAATAATAAATTTATTAGGTTCAAAATTTGTCCGAAGAAAAATAAAAGAGGAATATGTCTTAGCAACTACTCCTTTATTTGATACATGTTTGTTTATGCATACTTTGAAGTTGTCCAATTTAAACGCGGCGTCATTTAAAAAATAATATATTGGAATTCTCTATCATTAGGTGTTGGTTTTTTCTCCCGCTATTATTCACAATGTTGAAAATGTAATATATAGTTGCAAACAGTTACAATTGTTGACACTAAAGAAAATGTTTAATTAATAAATGAGGTCGAGTTTAGATTCTTCATATCTTCAAATATGTAATTTGGTAAGGGGTAGTTGCCAAAGACATATTCTTTAGTTTTTTCCTTTAGACAAATGCTTAGGCTAAATTGACTTATTAAACATTATGATACTATTTTTTAAAGAAAATAAATAAGCATACTAGTTGTCGTACTGAGTGCTAAGTTATAATACTATTCCTTAAAGATACATTCAAAAACTTCAATTGTCGTACTGAATTCTATATAAATTCCATTCTCTCTATACGGTGAGTAGTTAAAATGGTACTAACAAGACAGAGACAAGAAACAGTGCACAAGTTCAATCGACATGGCGATCCCAATATATTTTTTTTTTTATATAACTTAGGGTAAATCCTCGATCTATATGGGTCCAAACTAATCTCTTGGAAAAGTGCAGCCCACAGATATATCCTCTCTATGAGTATTTAAATAGGCTGAAAGCAAAAGCCATATGCCAAATAAGATTAAATCTAGTAATTTCACATTTGAGATGAATTAATCATTGGCCTAAACCACCAGTGCAACTCCTTACTAATTAATGTTGGTTTTGGGCCTCTTGGCCTAAAATGTCATTGTTTCAGAAAAACCTTCGAAAATATTTAATTCTTTCAAGTTGATCTCCTATGTCTTTTATGATTGTCAATTTATCATGGACATGGTCCATCAAAAGTTGTCCGACACATTTCACTTGCTTACGTATTTAACGTATACCCGAGGACCAGTGCAATTCAAAAATAAAAAGGATAAAATTTCAATTGCAATGTTTGAAAGTCTTTCAATATATCATTATCGTCACTCCACATTACAATATAGATGCCTCTGAAAGACTAGACAGACGACCATAGAAACAAGATACTGCAAGCATTAAGCATAGATACTGTAAATTCATTTGGATTCGATACTGAAAATGACATGGGTAATAATTACTAATANAATAAAATTAAAAAAAAAAAAAAAAAAAATTACTAATACAGTATTACGACTTTCAGATAAAGACATATGTTAGTGAGAGCATTAATGAGTGTTTTACAAGAAAATGAGTAAATGGAATATTGGTTATTCTTGTGGAGGACCTGACAATAAAATGACCAAAAAAGGCAATTTTAGAATGAATGAGTCAAAAAACCAGGAATGTTAAGACGGAAGCATTTTGTTTATCATTTCCATTTTCATGAAACTGTACCTTGCCCTTTGTGGTCCGCTCTTGTCCCTCAATTATTAATTACAAATAACGTTGAACACTTTAACCCATAAAAAAATGTGTAAGAAACAGTTCTATTTCAGAGGCATTTATGAGCACTTAACTGATGCTGATGATGATGAGATGATGATGATGATTATTTAGTTAGAAGAAATCACATGACTTTATCACTGTTGAGTACCATGTTCTTGCAGTATAATCAAAGTACAAGTTTGATACCATCCTTTTCTAAAGGACAGGATTATGTATGATATAGCACGATGCCCAAAAAAAAAAAAAAAAAAATCATGCTGATATAGAACATAAATACTATAATTTTTATATAGTTATTTTACCTAATTTTTCAGATTTATTTTCTAAATATCAATTAGACCATAAACTATTTTTAGTTATCGTTGAGATGAAAATAGACAAAACTAGTAAAATCCAAAATAGTTTTCTCTTTGTGATCTAGTTTGAAAGCAGAAAAGGCAACTGCCCCAGATGGATTTTTTTTTTTTGGGGTGTTATTTAGCTTAAATAAATTTCATGCCCCTGTTAAATTTTTGTTTTTACATGCCTCCTATGAAAAATAATTCTACATCCGCCCCTGTTTGTGAGTTTTGATTTCAGAAGAGCTTGAATTGTATTATTCATAACATCGGTTCTAGCCATTTTTACAAATTTTTATTTACCAAATGATTTGTTAACTAAACATTTGTCTCTTATTTTCCTGCATTGACTTTTGGCGAATTGACTTGCTTCACCTTTAATATCAAGTGTCTCTATATAATCAAGAGTAAATGTTGTAGCTCCACCTTAGAAGCAATATTATTATTCAAACCGTGCACAAAATCCACAATGGACCTCTTTCGCGACTCTAGAACGTTGCAATGCAACTGCAGAATGTCAAACTCAGATGGATTGTCCTAAACATTATGTTTCTCTTGATGTTAATGTGTACGCTTTAAGAAAAAAAAAAAAGTCCTTATAATCATTTAGTGATAATCTCTTCTTCATAAGTTTTTGTACCTTCTCCCATTATATGACTGAGTCTTACCTCCTATTATAACATGCTAAAATGTAAAGGTATCCTACCAAACACTAACATAACCTTTCACTGTCAAGGTTATGGCGTCAAACTTTTTCTCATCATCGTAGGTGTTATATTTCGACTCGCTTGGAGGTGTAGAGATGTAATGAAACAACAAATCATATGCTTTTTGAATGTCCACCAGCTTTTTAAGTTTGTGTTTTATTTTGGGAAAAATGCTTATTAAATCCTTAATTCACCATTTTTTAGCCAAAAAGCATGAACTTCAACATAGATAGATAGATGGAATAAATCATCAACTTTTCGTTGACTTACTCTTTACATCCCATATTTCCTTGACTAGACTGGGCCGTATTAGGTACCGTTAACAACGTAGTGAGCTCAACTACAAATATTTTGTTTCAGATTCTGTTTTCGTGTTTTGTGATATCTAACAACTTCTGTATAGGCGACAGTTAATTAAAAAAAAAGTTTAAAAGGCACATGAATCGGATTAAATTCGAATGGTGATATTTAGTTGACTTTTACAAAAAAACAAATACACAAACCGGTTAAAACAAACAAAGCATTTAAGCTTTCTTTAACCAAACAAAATTCTAGTTGCGTATTGCAGACAAAGTGCCCGTACATTTCTCCAATGCAATAATTTATACAATTCTTTTTGAAAATTGCAAGCGAAACAACAAAGTTAAAATGCAAGATGAGCTCGAGCTATGACAAGACAAACACATGGAATTTGGAATAAAGAACAAATGCCAGAGAGAGAGAGAGAGGGAGGGAGGGAGATGTTGACCGGATATTACACACGCCCTTTTCGATACATCCAACCAGATCAAAAGGGCGTACTAGTTTACTACATTATCATTTGGAGTACTAGTTTACTACATTATCACTTGAATTGCTTATTTGATTTTCATAACATTAGAGGTTAATTGTCCCATTTCCCGAAGAATCTAGAGCGCATTAGGCGCTGACCCTTGCTTCTTAATCCAATTTAATAATCTTATTCTTTAATAACAAAAACATAATTAGGCTTTTCCTTTTCTTTAACACATTTTACTTTTTTAACAAAAAGGAAAACGAAAACACTTTTCTTTTAAATTGCTTCTAACACTTTTCTAATGCAAATGTTTTTCCGAGTGTTAGACCTTTTTCTTCGACTCAACGATTATTTATTTATACTAAGTTAACTATTTAAGTTTTCTAGAAAGAGATAGGGAATTTGTTTTGCACAAAAAAAGGGATAGCGAATTTGTATTATTCGTATAATAAATGGTTTTTTTTTTTTCGTTGGTCAACTTTAACAAAGAAAAAATATATATATGTTGGTGAACTAATTTTTTTACTATCGTGGTTCGTGGAGAAAGTGCAACATTAATAAAGTTTATGTTAAAAAAAAAACGTTTATGTTCAAGAAGATCAAGAATATGTTCAAGAAGATCAAGAACTAAGTATAACTAGTGCGGTCTGATAAAGTTCTGGAAATAGTATAAGTCCCAATTTTCTCTTTAATTTTTTAAAAAGTAATTATGACCAAAGATTTCTTCCAATCTTGAAGTATTTGAGTTTGTAAACCAAAAAATAATACCAGTGTGGAGTAAGCATTAGGAGTCATCAAAAGAAAATAGGATTCCAACAATATATTATATATATTAAATCTTAGATCTTTTTGTCAAGAATGAGTTGTCTAAAAAAATAATTCCAACCAAGCGGTTGAACCGGTCCAACAACGAATTGGAACATATTCGAGATAGTTTTTTTGTTTTTTAATTCGAAATGGCTCAATCCATCAAATCATAAAAACATACGAAAACATCAATAAACGTGATACTAATTGGACTATATATACGTATACAACTGGTAATCCAGTTCAGCTGTTTGAACTATTTTTTTTTTTTTTTTGTTAAAAGGATCCTGTTTGAACTATATTAAATCGTGATACATTCGTTTAGCCAATTCGATGTCCACTTAAGATTTTTTAATCAATATTTTTGGTGAAGTATGCCAAGACGTTGATCTAATAGATTCAGTGATTTCTCTCGTGCCATTTTTTGGTTGAGTGTGAAGAACTCGGACCATATTTTTTAGAGAATGATTAGGTAAATAATTATTATATAAGAGAGTGCGTGTGGGATAAACAAAAGGCATATGTAGACGTCGAGAAATGGCATTATAAATATAAGTGTCACGTGATAGGAGGCCATGTTGGCGCCGAGGAATGTGGGGCTCGACAGCTTCCTCCAAACAAATTACAAAACGTCAAACACATTAACATATAAGCAAAACTAAATAAGGAATTAAAATGTTATATATATTTTATTTTTGACAACGGAAAATGTTATATATATAGGTTGTAGATATAAGGGATATAACAATACAATTGCTTTATATAGGAGTATTATTTAAGAAATTTAATGAAAAAAAAAAAACAAATGAGGAGGGAATATTGGGGCTCCCATGCAGCATCTATGTGCCACGACAAAATGCTACCCGTTGAATTGAACGCTTTCTACTGTCCTCTTCTAGATATCAACATTTTGTAATTAATGATTGTCACTATTTATGTATACTTTGGTTTTAATCACTATTCAAATTAAATGCAGTACTATTGTTGTTTTATTTACTTTATTGCTATTATAAGGAGTCTTCCATTTTCTAGAAAACAAAATATCTTTATTTTTGGCTTACTGTAGACATTATAAATTTATAATAAAATGTCTAATACAATTTACGATCATTGTATATGTGCTTATCATATTTTGTATATGTGTTCATTTCCGTCGACCACTCTGTCGTACCTTTTAATATCAAGATTGTTATATATATACAAGGCATCATTAATCTTTGAAGACCACGAACCCAAGAGTAAAAATAAGATTGAGAAGCATATATATATTACATGTAGTGTAGTAATGGAGTAGTGGCCTTGTGGGTCTGCGCGGTTGTGCCCACTGGTGTCGCCAACCAATCTGACACTTTCTTCCATATCTCTTGAATACTCTCTCACTAGTAATAATCTTTCTTTCCTCTCATTTTCTTAATATTTTGTACGTGATCACAATAAGTTAATGTCAATGTAATCACTATTTATTTTTTTTTTTTGAACTGATGTAATGACAATATGTTAATGTTATTGTCTACAGTTCTTACTTTATGTCTTAATCAATGGAATAATATTCGACGGGTCCAAGCACATATAAATGTTCTATAATTCAGATTTCCATTCCATGACAAGATTACTAGTTTTTTATGTATTTCTAAATTCGATATATTATTAGTCTATTTATGAGTATTTACGTATCATTTGATCTCCAAATACAATTCTCGGTGTACAAATATGCTTAAGTTGTAGATTCCATCAACCATTCACTTGAATCAACAAAGAGTGCCGACGAGTTGTAGATTCACCATCCCGTCATCCTCTTGTAAAAACAACTTCCTATGTTCCTACATCAATAACCACTACACGGTGGGCTAGTGATAGGTGACCGGGTTGAGGAAGTAAGTTCCCCCGGGTTCGATTCCTCCTAGCTACATACTAGTGGCCACCCGGGCTAGCGTTAAATCGCAAGAATACGTAGACTGCCGTGGGCCTCGTGGGATTAGTCGGTTGACCTTGATCGCCGGATCCCCACGGTTATCAAAAAAAAAAAAAATATATGTTCCTACATCAATTAAACAAATGTCATCCACCTTTTGCTTTTAATGTATCACTTCTAACAATAAAAGATTTTCATGAATTTTATAATGTATCACGTCATATGGAAATAATTTATGGATTTTCATGAATGTAAAATGTTTTATATAATTCTGCAAAAAAATTGTTTTATACTATAATTGAAGTTCCGTGGGGTTTTGCAAAAGCGATTTATGAGCTCGATGACGTACGTGGGAATGATACAAATCTTTCTAAAAAAAATAGAATATTTTAATTTTCCAATACATATTTTAAATTTATATGACAATGGGAGAATAAACAAAATAAAATAACCAGTCGTATTTATAAGAAAATGGGAGAACAAACAAAATAAAATAAACAAAATAGCTAGTCAGTAGTTTGTTGCAATGCTTTAACCCTTAGAGTTTATGGTAAACATTGACGGATGCTTCTTGTTCGTTTAACCAGTCGAATTCTCGATCAACCATGCATAATACACAAATAATGTACTATTTGACAGCTCATGGTTCGTATCTTAAACCTTTTAGACAGTACATATATAAAACTAGATACTAACCCTTTTAGACAGTGTATAAAACTTTTTATACATTAGAAATTTAGAATGCCTACTTTAATTTTACATGCTATTAATTCAAAGCATTTTAGAACATGTTACATATGTACCCATAGTCAACCGGTCTCACATGGCTATCAGTCATAGCCTTTTGAATGTTCAATTTCTTTTATCATATACTAGAAATTTGACTCGCGCGATGCGCGGAATTAAATCTACACCAAATTTTTAAATTTATTATTTTAATTAACTATAATTACTTCTATTTAATTTTAAAAATTCTATTATCATACTAATGATCTGCAATATTTGTTCATATAGTGAATTTAATTCTGAATTTTTTTAAAATAATTATTTTAACCATTAGCTCTTAAACGCACAATAACCTGATACTAAATTTTATATGTATATTTTGAATATTATTTTCTTATATGAACTATCTCTATCCGATTCTTACCAGCTATAATTTTATCATTTACACGTAGTGTTCTCGCATATTTCTAGATATAAGAAAATGAACAAAATTTTGTACATAAATTTGTACATATATTTCATGAATACATAATTATTATTATTTTTCTTTGGATCTTTCTAATGTTTTTATATGAATTTTTACTTAAACCTGAAAATATGAAAAGGTAACTTAAATGCAGAAAATGAAAAATCATGAAACAGTTGAAATTTTTTTATTTTATAAATGACACGTGTCAGCACCAGAAGAGCTGAAAAAGCTGATGTGTCAAGCTGTGGGAGAGAGATATCCTCTCATTATAGTATAGATTACTATTTAATACTCCAAATGACGTTAAAATATCATCATCCCAAATTTGCAGAATAATAAAAATCTAATAAACCCAAAAAATAATATTATTTTATTGTTTTCAATCGCAAAGCAAAGAGCAGCAATAGCCTTGAGCGTTCCAGAAATTTTACCTAAAAGGAGCCTTGAGAGTGTCAACAACGAAGAGAGAAGAAACAGACAAATGGATGTAGATAGAAATTAACGAATTAAATAATGAAACAAGAGAAATTTAAAGGTGTCCCCATCAATCAATAACAAAGCAAATTATATTTCCAAATATTCCATCGTATATTACCACTTTGGCTTTTTCGATGCCAAACCATTAATCTCGTGCCTTGAGACACGCAGTCACGCAATATAAGTATATAACATAATACTATTACACTTCGCATTTTATTGGTTTGTCTTTGTCTAAGTTTTTTCATATGTGATGAACAGTGAGTAAAACAAAAGTTCATTACCCAAAGTGAGATTAAACGGGTGATTTATTTTCTTTTTCAATGAGAAGCTTTAGGTATATTAATTAGACACTGTAAAAGAATACAATAGTAACTTTTTTTAACAAAACACAACAATGAAACTTCGGATCGTATAATTATTCTTTTAGTGGCCGAGAGACATCGCATGAAAAAAATAAACGTAAATGAATAGAATGCAATGAATACGGTTGGAGTAATTAGTTGTCTTTATCTCCCTTCACCTCTGAAAAGATAAATAAATTTTCCTTTGGGAGCTACTTGTTGTTCAAACAAGAATCCCCATTCCCCATGACAAAACCGCAGTTGCTTCCTCAGTCAACTTTTGAAATCTGAGGGTTTTGAAGGTTTGTAAGAAATATTAAATACAGATCTGTTGATTTTTCCATCAAACCCTAAGAAGCAGACCCTTTTAAATTAAAAGCCTACCTTTTTAGCATTGGAAATTTAAAGTGTTTTATTTATTTATTGAAAAAATAGTAAACATGCAAATCATAGGGTACTCATTATCTAATTATCACACCCACCCTCTGTCTTTCTGCTTGTTTTCACCTTTTTAACCACTAATAAAAATATAGGTTGTCAAAATCGATCCTCCCACCTTTTTTTCTCTTTGTTGTTTCTTAAACTACAGTATAAAGTATTGTATCATTTGCCGTAAACAAAAAATTACGTTGCCATATAATGTACATAGATTGTAGTATTTGTAAGATGAAAAACAAAGTATTTAACTTTAAAGTTCATTTGGAAACCTTTGTCACTTATGTNGAAAAAAAAAAAAAAAAAAAAAAAAAAACCTTTTTTACTTGGGGATGAACATTTGATAACACTACGATAACAGTGTAAGAAGTGTTTTTCAAAAATAAATTTGATAGCTAAGATATTGTACAAAAATTTGTTGTAGAAGTATCGAACATAAAATATACTATTTTATAAATAAAAAGACAAGAATATTTTATAATGACGGGGACTAGGAAATACCCACTTTTCCCCTTTTTAAATTTTTTTTGTTTTTAATCTCTGTAAGTCAGCAAATGTTGTTTTTGTTGCTCTCTCTCTCTCCCTCTCTCTCTCTCTCTCTCTCTCTCTCTCTCCATTTCTATATCTATCTCCACATATTCTTGATCTCAACTATTTAAATAGACAAGGAATATAGAGAAAGTAGTAAGATGATGATGTTAGAGTCAAGGAGCAGTATGAGAGGTTCAAACACAGTCCCAGATCTGTCTCTTCAGATCAGCCTTCCTAACTCTCACGCCGGAAAACCTCTTCACGGCGGTGACCGGAGCTCCACAACAAGCAGTGATTCAGGCAGTAGTCTCAGTGAGTTGAGTCACGAGAACAACGTCTTCAACAAACCTCTCTTGAGATTAGGCTTTGATCATCATCACCATCAGAGGCACTCAAACATGTTCCAACCACAAATCTACGGTCGAGATTTCAAGAGAAGCTCATCATCAATGGTTGGTCTTAAGCGAAGCATCCGAGCTCCAAGAATGAGATGGACTTCTACTCTCCATGCCCACTTCGTCCATGCCGTTCAACTTCTCGGCGGCCATGAAAGTAATTACACGTTATTACAATTTTAAACGAGAAAAGAGAAGACATAGCCATTCAAGATTTTTGTATTAGTAAAATATTTTGAAACCAAAGTATTAAGATTTGTCGTGTACTGGTTTGGTTTCAGGAGCAACGCCTAAATCAGTGTTGGAGCTGATGAATGTGAAGGATCTAACCCTAGCTCATGTCAAGAGTCACTTGCAGGTCCATTTCTATTTTTTTTTTCTTTATATTTTTATTTTTCAAAAAATATTTAATGGAATCTCATAGGAATGCAATAGGTATATGTAATATTTTTTTTTTTTATGAAAGTGTATTTAATTGGGCCACTAGCTAACACATGATTGCATAGTTGAAATAAACTTAGCCAAATATTTCTTTTTATTTTTCTCCTTTTTTTTTGATTTTTCAAGGATGTGTGTTTGTTGATGCAGATGTATAGAACAGTGAAATGCACTGATAAAGGATCATCAGGTATTCATTCAAACCCTGTTTCACTGACTTCTGTCTTCCTATTGGTAACAAAAGTAAATAATATCTCTTTTTTATTTTGTTAAAATTTGATTTTTATTTATCTTGGGAATAAACAGGAGAAAGAAAGGTAGAGAAAGAGGCAGAGCAGAGGATAGAGGACAATAATAATAATGAAGAAGCTGATGAAGGAACTGACACAAATTCGCCAAACTCATCATCTGTGCAAAAGACCCAAAGGTTACTTTTTATTTCTTTTATTTTGTAAACAAACTTTGCATTTAATCTCTGTTCCTTAGCTCTGCGTGAATTTTGATGAATATGACCCTCTTCTTGGGCTTATGTGAAAGTACTTGTCCATCTCCTCTTTAAATCCGTTTAAGACTTTTTTCTAAATATAAAAGATTCTTAGGGGGGGTTATTGGTAGATGAATTTTTAAAAATTCTTAAAATTTTCAAAAACCTTTGTTATTGGTTTATGAATTCTAACAATCTTATTAAAATCTATTGTTATTGGTTTGGTGATTTATTAAATCCATACAAAATCAGTTGTTATTCAAAAAGTTTGTATTTTAATGATTTCATGAATCCATTAAAATCCTTGTTATTGGAACATGGATTTTAAACATTTTAACTCATGGAACAAAATTTCCAAAATACTACCTATAACACTTAGATTTTCAAAATCCATTATAACAAAATATTTTGATTGATTTTATGAATATACAAACTCTCTCCAAATCTAACATAAACTCTTTATAAATTTATCAAATCTCTTAACTTTCAAAATTTATCAACTCTATAGAAATTCATCTCTCAATTTCCTTAGTTAATTAGAATATATAAATTTATGACGGTAAAGCAGTTAACCATTTTTGAATATGAATGGTAGAACGAGTATCAAGAAGGCCGTATACGTATAGAGTCCAATGAGTGATAAGTAGATTTCTCAAATGTGTTTTAATATTAAAAATTTGAACAGAGCTTCTTGGTCATGCAAAAAGGGAGTATCTATGAGCATATCTACACAAGGAGATGCTCATTTGGGAACAACTGATCATCACACTAAGGTACATTATTTCTCCTCTATCTCTTATTAATTGGAACCACAACAGTTATACTATATTTGTCCATACTCTCAGATCATATGTATATATAATAGTATGGTCCTAAAAACGTTAGATCTTAATTAATTTTGATGATAGGAAAACGAGGCGACAAACGTTCATCTCAATTTGGAATTCACGTTGGGGCGACCAAGCTGGGTGATGGACTATGCAGAACCCTCCAGCGATCTAACCCTTCTCAAGTGCTAATTCTTAAAACTTGGAGAGCTACAACAAATAAGTCAGCTTAGATTATCAGTTTAACAAAATTAACGTGTTAGATATCATATGGACTTTGGAAGAATCATCATCATCATATATGAACTTCTTCCAAGAATATTCTATGAGTTGTTTTTTTGGGGATGTATAACAAGAGAATCCGATTAAGTAGTAGCCATATGGTCTTGTTGTAGTGGGTCAGAAGGCAGTACTAAGTTCAAGTAGAGATAATTTTTGTTGTTTCAATCTTATTAAAAAAAACATCCCAATCTTCCATTATCACACTTTACTATAAACTGGAAAAGATTCTCTGTTAACGAAAAAGTTATTACTGCCTCTTCCCTCTTTTGGTATGCTTCACTGCTCCCACTCTGGTACATATGAAGAGCTTTTTTGGAACATGGTCAATTGTGTTTTGCTTGTTCCGTAAACATAAAATCTATAATTCTAGTATATCAATCTGTTATATTGAATAATGGGTCGACAAGAATATATTGCAAGATGTGTGGTAAAAAAAAAATATCATTGCTCATGGAATGCATATTTTATATATTAAAAGTAAGATATATATGATCTTTGATCTAGATCGGTAGCTTTGTTACGTAAGACCAACAGCGACCTTCTTCGGGCTTCGTTTCTCATGGGCTCTTGTGCTCATCGAATACTTCGGAGTAATTATAATGATTAAAAACAAAAAAAAGTGAAATTAAATGTCACAGCATTTTCGTCCAAAAACAAAAAAAATGTCACATTCCACATCTTGAAATTTGAGTTTTAAACTCTCTAGCTTTCCTGAAAACTTTTACTTTTGGATTCGGAAACAAAAACTAAAAGAGATATTTATAGGTTATGACATACTACAAAACATAAAATAGTCCAAACCATACAAATTATACATGTGAAATTAAACACACTCGAAAAATAATGTAATCTCAAAAAATAATAATGATGCAATTGATTACATCAATCAACTTGAATGAAATTATTTCATCTAGCTAAATCTGGTAATGAACAAGTTGGGCTACTATTGATATTACAGTAATATTAGCGATATCATGTGCGCTGTGCACATAAATAGTAAAAGCTTCAAATTGGATATTGTCTAGTAAAAATGTACTTCCTTCGTTTCATATTAGTCATCATTGACATTTTTTATTTGCAATGTATCTGGATGTATCTGAATGTAATTTGAGCTTGATACATCCAGATATTGTCCATATACATTTTGCCAGAATAACAAGTAATATGAAACAGAGGGAGTAGTATGGTTTATAAAACTTTACAATCTAAAACTGTTAGTTAAAAATATATTGGTCCTTCTATCACTGGACCGTGAGGCATTAATACATTACGTCCCTTGAACTTTTTTCAATGCACGCACGATTTTGAAAATTTCATCTAGTAATTTTTTTTCAAAAACTTGTAAATATATGTAATGTAGATGGAGTTCCTTTAATATAAAATTTATTAGTGTGAAAAAATATATGTCAACATATTAAAACAAAATTATTGTATCCCGAATCAAAAAGTTAAAATTTACGATCATACTTTTTATTGGACAACAGCATTTTTTTAATTTGGTCTTCCAAATTTTAATTTTTATAGAGTCAAGTCAACTGTTAGGGATGCAAAATTTGGAAGAGAAAAGTGGAGAGTATAATTACATTGGGGATTATACAAAAAAATTGCTGATACTTAAACTATAAAATAATACGCCAAGAGATTAAATATATAGCATGCAGTCAAAGTCAGGGTGGCCGAGTGGTCTAAGGCGCCAGACTCAAGTTCTGGTCCTCGTGAGAGGGCGTGGGTTCAAATCCCACTTCTGACAATGCTTCATTTTTAACCCAAAAAAAAAAAAGAGCAGGCATATTTTTTATTTTTTTTATTTTGACAACATGCATATTATATTTTATGCATATGCTTTTTGTCAGTTTGTGTTTAAGAGTGTTTTCTTTCTTTAGAAAGTGAGATTCTCTCGAAGAAAGGATGTTTAATTTTTCGATTTGGTTTTAGGAGGATAAAGAAAGAAAACACTCTTAACTCGACAATCTCATTTTTAAAAAAGCTTAGTGAAGTAACAAGGCAAGGTCAATTCTTGTATTGGAAAGCATCAACAATGGGCTCATCAAGAAGCTCCTTCAACTCTAACTCAACTCCTTTTTGCAAATTCATTATACTTTGAACGGAACATGGAGGAAGAAATTGTTCGAATCCTTAACCAAAGATGATGACTTCCATCCTCTTGATGGAACCAATACTTCGAAGTCATTTGTTGAAAAACAGGAAGATAAGATGCATAAATGTTAATGAAGTCCTCAATTTACTTTATCAACAAGAACTCAACTTGGACAATGGCGATGAAGATGACATGAGATAATTGTCCATGTCAATCTTTCTTCACGATAAGAAGCACGACGTGCTTTACTAGTCTCGGATTCTTTGATGGCTGGACAGATATGGACATAGATATATAAATATCGATGCACGGCGACGGATATGGACATGGATATATAAACCGCAGTCCTAGCAGACTGACATGTTTCAGTCCAAAAACAAATTGCCCATTGCAAGATTGGCCCGGTGTGGATACGGTATCAATTGATACCTCTACATGTCATTTCGGTAGATGCAAGGTTGACGAATTAAGGATTCAAAGTTATACTTTTGGGTTTGAAGCTACTCATGCTTGACGAGCTTGTTCTTAGAGATACCATTATAGAGACATAGCGAAACAAAGTTAAAAGAGATTTCACTTTTCTTTTCTCTTGAAAGGCCTTCGGCCTATAAATCCCTTTATCACCTATATAATATACTGTATATTCGAATACATATTACTCGAAAGACAGACAAAGACATTCTCTAATCCCTCAAGTAAGACCCCTAACTTACGCAACACGGTAGGGAATATCAGATTTTGCCCGCCATTTCCCCTCATAAACCCTAGGAAAAATATTACAGTTTTGGAATAATAATAACCTCACTATCTACCTTGTACGCACACATCTTTCTTTTCCACCACCACCCCCCCACGAATTGTTCCTAGTTACTTCCTACAAATCTACTCCACAAACGGCTAAGCCATGGCGATCTGATCTCGCCTGACCCGGTGCAATCAGCATCGCCTTCTTCCACGGTGCTGAAAAGGGTTTGATCCGAGCAGTCTAAGGAAGCCCCACACGCCATGTTATAGGATTGACATGCTGAATGACATACCCGTAATCTGTCGTCTCCATCAATATCGCACTTCTGGATCGATATCTGGTTCACAGAGATTACAAAGAACAAATGTCAATGG
This sequence comes from Noccaea bulbosa, assembly GCA_900406535.1. Taxonomy (NCBI): domain Eukaryota; kingdom Viridiplantae; phylum Streptophyta; class Magnoliopsida; order Brassicales; family Brassicaceae; genus Noccaea; species Noccaea bulbosa. The sequence goes on along the minus strand of OVBJ01001765.1, from coordinate 9,487 downwards.
TGGAACTTAGACAAACAGTATAATAAATCCTAACCGATAGATTGCTACTCACCCAACAGGCCAGTCTTTTCGCTGCTTCATCACAATAGCTGTTACCGAAAATGTTAAATAGCTTCCGTGCCCCGCCCGGAAACAGCCTATTGTAGTTGGGCATGACTACGACTTCCTCAAGCTGCTGGAGTATGCTGGGTTCTCGTGGAGCACAATGTTGCCCTGATATGTCTCTCTCCAACACATCTTTGCACACCAATAAACTTGTAACTAGCTTAGAGCTGTTCTGACATGTGTAGCCAGCATAATCAGAGCAACGGAACTCGCAAACCCCATTGTCACACACTCCTCCGTGTAGGCTGCATTGTTCGTCGCACACGGCTGTATTGTTGAAAGGAATCTTATTGTTGGATACATTTATTCTTCACACAAACTATGTAAGTATTAATAATTTACCCGTTGAACAGTCGATTCCAGTAAATCCATTTTCACATATGCATACACCTTGCGTTGTGCATCTTCCATGTTCATTGCAATTATTAGGGCAGGAACCTGCATGGTGAAAAGCACAACTTCTAAGTTCAGATCTTGAAATTTGTTGCAATTTGATGCAAATGATACAAGACTCTTACGGTTTCTGCAGTCATGACCGTGATAGCCAAGGAGACAACGACACTTCCCATCAACACAGTCTCCATTTAAGTTACAAGAATTAGGACACTGACCAAGCACAGACGCTACAGATGTACTGCAGAGCTCATGGTAAGCCGGACAAATTAGTTCACCTACAAACCAAAACATCAATCGTTCAAAAAGATTTCTTGAAATAGGTTATTCGACTATCGGGAATATAAATGTAATCTTACCATTAAAACCTGGAAATTGAATTGGTCCACCAGCTTGAGGGCATAATTTCCATACTCCCTCCACAGCAACCTAAAAGAGTGGCATTGTGGATGTCAAGGAAAACAATACTAGTGAAGCCATGAATAAGCAAGAAATCAGAATGCTCTCATCGCCATGGATCAAGGTAGAAGATGTACAAGGCATACCTCCAACAAATTATTTTTACATCTATGCTGATAACAACCATTCCCCTGTGGCATGGAACCCCGAACAAACCCAGTACGCACTAAAGATGAAGCCATACACCTATATAGAAGCCAAACTCTTTCATGAGCAACATGCCATGTGAATATTTACAAATTTCAATGAGAAATGTAACCAGTAATCACCTGGAGTCACCCCCTCTCACTTCACCCAACATTCTGTCAGGCGCACGTGCACTATTGATATCCGTACAAGACCCATCTGAATAGGCAACAAAATATGTACAATAATCTGCTAACGAAGACTGACCACCTGCAATATGTTGTGTTGGAAATTAGTTAGAATTTCTTTACCAAACAAGAAACGAATACTATGCTTTCTATATATTACAAAAAAAGGACAAAAGCAAAAGAAAAAAAAATGCCTATCAAAGTAACATATAGAAGCAGGAAACAACTTAAGAATACAGTATAAATATCATTGAAAAAATAGATTCTCGTATCAACATGTTGCAATTAATCAACATGACTGACCTTTGTTAGCCTGTGGAAAGTAACGAGCCCATTGAGGTAAGTCTCCATTATAGCTTAGAATTGGGCAGTAACCTTCAGCCTCTCTGTTGTATGTACAGCCAGATAGTTGGGTCGTGTTACAATGGTACGCGCCCTTCCACATGTTACACGGAGATGTGACAAACTGAGTCCCCTGGTTCCGGCCCCAATCAAGACGGTCTGCCATGCTATAGTTAGCCTTATACCAGCCACTATCCTCCAATAGAGCTAGAGTCATTTTCGAAACGACTGATCTTGTGTCTACTGACCCAGTCATTATCTCATTCATGAGAAGTCTCTTTTCCCAGTGGGACCCTGATGTACCACGTCCCCCTCCATCCTCAAGTTCTAAACCCGAGAAGTTGTGAGAAAATGCCTGTTCAATGGAACGTTTTACACTCTTATGACTTCAGGGTACAAAAACCTTGCAAAGATGCATTGGTTCCTGAGAAGGAACTGATTAAAAAACATTTATACTCACTCCGTAATGATGTCGTGAATGCATGACAACCCGTGGAAGCACTACGCGTGTCACTATCCGTCCAAGCTTTTCATCCATCTGTTGCTCGGTGACCTAAGAACATGAAAAAATAGCTTATTTCAAGATGCTTTGTATAGAAAATTAGGAAAGAAACAAGAAAAACGAAAAAGCCCGAGACATGCTAATAAAAGCTAAACTTTTCTCTGGATTAGGAGGATATTTGATTCTGATCGCATACCTCAGTCCGTCTTCTTTTCCTTTCATCTCTAAAATGAGCGAATGCATGCGGATCAAAGCCAAGGACATGCATAACCTCATGAATGAGAGTTGCTGAAAGCAGAGTCCCAGATTCTGAAGTCAAATGGCGAGGAGCAACATTGACATGCCCTGAAAAAGACCATACCTCTGGGCTTTAGTTTAAAACTCATAGCAATGCAGGGATTTCAAAAGATTGTAATCAAGTGAAGGAGATGGCCAATTACCAGCAATTGCACGTCCCCATTGATCACGTTCGCAAGCTACAGCCCATGCAAGGGTGTTACCAGTAGTAGGTCTTGTGGTCACCAATAGAACTAAATCAGTATCAGCAATACCCTCTGTGCGATTAGAAAGACACTAATTAGACCAAAATAAACCTAGCAAGACAAGATCAATGGACAAGAAACTGCAATTAAGTAAGCAAAAGGGTAATGAAAAAGCAAAAAGGGTAATGAAAATTACCCTCCACGTATTCACGAGGAAGCTGCACACCACCATCCTGCCCACATGCAGAGTATCCACTTAAACGCAAATTCCCTTTCACAGGTTCAACAGCTAATGCTCTTCTGAACCAGTCTGCTGTCTGCTCCAAAGCCTTCATGTGCAAGATTTATAAAATCAGTACATCTGCGTGACCAGTAGCAACACTCACTTATCTAAGACACAAAAGATCAAGCGAACCTTGCGCAAGCGATGCCTTTTGTCCTCCCCAGATATGTCATCTAAAGTGCAGTTATACCAACAATCACCGGAAACTGGAGGTTTTACATTAGGATTGCATGCAGGAATAGCAGGGAATGAGCTTGAAGGCGGCTCACCCAACTGAGATAATACAGAGCACAAAACATATTAGTTCAGCAACTTAAAAAAGTTCCCTATATTTGAAAGCTACCGAGAATGCCCACCTTCACGATATCGCCAACTCTTTGGCAATCTCGGTCAACCGAGTGACCAACGGCATCATAGTTTAAGTAAATCCTGATAGGTTGTTTCACATCCTTGTGCTCATCAAAAACACTTAGCAACACCCTTCCTTTGTGAGGATTGGAATTTGCAGCACTTCTTGGCTCATGATAAACCTGTGGAGTGACTGAATACACTTTTCGACCCGGTCTCTTCCTCTGTTCTATGATCTGATCATGGATACACGAATGAGAAGATACTCCATCGACTCCACTTTCAAGACTTTGTAAAGGTATTTGGTGATTATGCCTGGATTTCGCATCAGCAGCACCCGACCACAATAGAATCAACAAAATCTGAAACAAAATGATGAAATTAAAAAAAAAAAAAAAAAAAAAAAAAACTGTGTTTGGCGAAAGCAAATGATAAACAAGAGATGTAGCTACCAAGATTCACATACGGAAGTAAATCTTAAAAAATCCAAATTTGTAGCAACAACTTTCATCGTAAGAACTGTACATAAGACAATATTTTCTAACAAAACGAAAATGAGAAATTTGCAGAAAATGGAAACTTGATAGTATAAAAAGGCAAGAGAGATCGGATTTTTCTCTAATTTACAATCTAAGCTCTATAATTGTTGCTCAGAGAAAAAAAAATATTCTGATAAATGTAAGTATCAAAACCTCATCCAAAAATCTAGCAGAGAATCAAATTGACGGGAAAAAACAAACAAACTTCCAGCTCAAATTCCCAGGAATCAAGCAGATTCTACAAACCACATTTCAAAAAAATCAAACGAAAATCTCAAAAACCCTAAATCCACCGCCGCGGAAAGCAAATGGCTCCGGAAGAAAACTTACCCCTGAAATGGCAAGACCGGCGGCGAATCGAAGCTGGGAATTGATAAAAAGCCTAGAACATGAACAGCAAGGGACTACAACCGCCATGAAATTCCGAGAAAAACAAGCATAAACAGCTTCACTTCCATCAAATCTCCGGCGAGTTCTCGATCAAATCAGAGAAAGAAAGATCTGCCGACGCAGTGCATTTCATCAGCTTACACAACAACTCTCAAATGTTTATATCAGAAAAAATGGAAAAGCTCCGCAAAATCAAAATCTAAGCTCCTCTCACCAGTAAGAAGAACAGAAAAAACAATAAATATATATTAGCAAAAATGGATCGGAGCGTAGATTACTTCTTTAGCTTTGAAAATTTCAATAAATGGAAGTAAGGGTTTTTGAGGTAAGACTGATTCAAAACAGGTGATCTAGATTCCAGCAACCTAAAATACCAAAGATTTGGGTTTTCTAGCTTTTTCAGCAATCTCTCTCTCTTCTCTCTCGAAACAAAAAAAAAAACAAAAAAAAAAGAAGTGACACTAAAGGATGAGAGAGAAAAGGAACACAGCAAAAAAGCAGAGTCAAATGGATTGGGTAGATGTGGGTGTAGGGTAGGATATGATGTATTATTATTGTTTTTGCTATAATTTAAGTTAACATTTAAAGCGAATCAAAATTTGGTGCAATTGCGTATAATCAGTTTAATTTTTTTGGGACATGCTGAAATATACTTTTTAAACAGTTTGAATATATGCACTACATAAATTTGGCATTTATTTGTAAAAAGTGAGGTGGTAGGCAAAAAATCAAAAATAAGAAGAGTTGATTACTTGGAGAAGAATCATTTTTCCAGAATTAAACTCAGTACAGAGACAAACATAAATTACGTAAATGAAATACTATAAGCATAAAACACCAAAAAACAAAAAACAAAAACTATTGATTTGGGATGTCAAAAAAAAAAAACTATTGATTTGGATCTTACATGAAATGGCGTGAGATGGTTGAATCTGGTTGACTCATCATTCATCAAACACATAAGAAGAACAGAGATTAATAATTTATAGTCGTGGTACTAAGTTAGACTATATGCAAATTTATATCATTTTATTCACTAAATTTTTGTTTATCTCCTAAAGTTAAAAACATATGTAGATAAAATCGAAGTTATATATTTGGTAGTATATTAAAATTTGAAGGGGAAAATATACAAATTAAATAAGATAAGAATTATCATGAATTTTTCATATTTCAGTTACCAAATCTCTTAAAATAGTAAAACAAAATCTAATATCCCTATCTCCAAATTTTTATATCATTCATCAATGCTTGATTAAGTTCATAATTAAAGAAAAAAACTAAACCTGAAATGACAAAATATTGGTGCATTGTATATTTGTTTACTTTTTATTTTTGTAAATTGTTTACTATATCAAGCAGGCATATTAATTTACTAAATCAGAAGAAGAAAAATTGGGATAAATGTTTTTGCCAATGTTGAAATTGCATATAACTAAATGATAACACAAACAACTAAAAGTGGTATAAAAACAGAGGAAAGGTTGACACGAGGTATCTCATTTTATCATTTTTTTTTTTATCATAGACACATCTCATTTTATCATAGACACATATTATAGCGAATACAATATCTTTTAATCATGCACATTGTTCTAAATTTATGTAATAAAGAACATATATCCACCTGGTTTTTTTCTTTGACTGATATCCACTTGATTATTCTTTGCATTTCATT
>OVBJ01001764.1:0-24336 GCA_900406535.1 Noccaea bulbosa | reverse complement strand
TTGTCTATTTACTGGACACGTTTCGAGAAATTATATATATAAATATTTTCTATTACATGAAATAGTACCTTAACGGAATAGCATACTGAAAAACGTAATGAAACGATATTATCTGATAAAAGAAAACAACAAGTGAAACAGTACTACGCATATAAAATATGATCCATGAAAGTGTAACAGATCATGGAGAGAAAGTAAGTGGCATACCGAACACATGCAAAATAAAAAGAAAGCTGTAGGGCACTTTCACTCAATTATAAGATCATGGAGGAAAAAAAAATGAATTTGTAATAATCGAGAAGAAACGAATACATTAGTGAACTTAGTTGGATATGCACATCTATGTGAATTATGAAATTTTCCATGGAGATATGGGTTCGCGTGTGAGACTGTCTCCAATTCTTTTTATGGCAGACAAATAATTAATCAAAAAGTTTTATATAAACTTTATCCATGAGACAGGTATATATTATCCATAAACGATTAAATGGCTTATCAACTAACAGTAGTAATCGGTGTAGACGATATCTATGAATCACTTTAATTAGAAACTACAGATAAACATGAAATTTTGGAATTTAAACTAACTCAAAACTGAAGTGGAACGAATACGTTTTTCTTTGATAGCTCTCCTCGTGACTTACGATTTGTATACATAAAATTTTGTAAAATCTTTTTTTTTCCTTTACTGTACTTTAGAAACTTGAAATATTTCGTATCAACTCAAAATAATTTATGCCCTTATTCAAAAAAAAAAAAAAAAAACTCAAAATAATTCAAGACCTAGTTTGGTTCATCCTGTTCATGAGAGAAAATATAAATGGTCACATGCGTTCTACATATATGGTGAATGTCACACAAAAAAATGTCTTTATTTCCATGTAGGAGATGTGTCTTCGACTCTTCGTTTAACAGGATTGGTGTTTGCACTTGTCCTATATGGGCATATGTAGGGCCACATATGGATGCAAGTAGTATGGTAACACCAAAGTTCCGATGATTGATAAAAACAAAAGTGCTACTTGCTTTGGCTATCGAAAAATAGCTCGATGGCTTTTATGAACTGATAGCAAAAGAAAAACTCTCAAACAGCAAAGCAAATTTTGGCTGAAAACTTAATGCTTTAATTAGTATCATGTTAAATCATAGAAACACGGTCACTTGAGTCATTGATAAGGCCACCCAGAACAGAAACTCTTCGCTAGCCTACAAGTTTCCGCACACACTTGAGGGTCTTCTTCGCAGGTGGTTTGCAGTGCGCCAAATCTAGCGCTTTGTCTCATCCCTTAACAAAACGCTGATTTACAAAATCTAAACCAAAGTTTTTTTTTTGATAAAAAAAGTTAGGATCATGTTTAAACCGGAGTTTAAAATCCCTTTCAAAATCTACCAATCTTTAATCCTTGAAAAGTCAATAAAGTAATGTTTTCTATAAGATACAGATATTATCATAGAATATGAAATAAAAAAGTTTTATATTCTCTTTATTTAAATCGTAATTAGTAAGATCATAATTGTTAAGCTTAAAGAATATTCAAAAGAGAAATTCTTCAGTGTGATTAGATTTAGATTAATCAATTTTTTATTAAAATTTTCACAAAATGTAATCTCAATTTCTTCTGTGTATCGTTTTGGATCGGCTTTATTGAAAAATACTAGACATTTCTCTATAGATAGTAGCAGATCCACAAGATGATCAAGGAAATATGATGATAGAGACAAGAAGAACAATCGAGAGAGAAGATTGTTACATATCCTTCCTTTTCCACTATTTTTCCCATGCTTATATTTAATTAAACGCTTGCATCTAATTTTTCAAGTTTGACTTCTATTTTTCAGAGGTTTCCACTACATAACAACCCTAAAATCTCTTATATGATATGGGTGTTGTGGTTGTGAGGGTCCTTGTCCAAATTTTGACGAACCCTACCATTTTTAAAGAACAATCATTTATTTGATTTATCCTCTCTGTATAATAAGAAATATATATTTTCTTAATGCTTTACATGGATAATTGAAATCTAGATGCGACAGACGATGTTCTTTTGATCTACACAATATTCTACACCGAAATTCAGTCAAGTTAAAGAAATAAAATATTTTTCTGATGAGAAGTTAATACCTTAAATTCATACAGATTACAGGTTATATGATATGGTCGTGACCATTCTCTTCCCAATTTGCATATAGTTTATTTATTATTAGATATGCACAAACAAACCTTGTAGAGAGTGTATAGTTGCAGGAATATATGCATCCTTCGTACTTGTTATTGACGTCTTACGCATTTGTGTGTTGCATAGGATCCATAGGAATGTGCGCAACAGACATACTATGAACGTTTCTTTTCTTATTGTTTTGTTATGTCTCATGTGGGAGATGACCAGAAACAAGCATGTTCGCATGTGCTCCCTTTTATTCTTCCTACTTTCTGAACATTAGAAGATGTTTCTCCTTCTTCATTTTTTTCGATTTTGGTGAAGTCTAAAGCAAATGAACCAGTGCCAATACATAATAAGAAGGGGCATAGCTTAAATAGTGCATTTTCAGAATTCATATTTGCTCATTTCTCTTTATTTTGTGTTTATCTTATTGTTTCACATCGATAGCAAACACATCGCTTTCAATTCTTTGCCAAAGACCAAGAAACTGACCCTTATCCAAAAGAATTTTGTCAAGTTTTGTTCCAAGTATCACAAGTCTAACAACCTAAAAATGAACCCATTAAGCTAATTTCCCCCTACAAATAACAATTTAAACTCGGTTCACCAACCTTGTAATCAAAATTAGAGGGTCAAATAACCAATTTAATGTGAGAGCGATTCAACAATNAAAAAAAAAAAAAAAAAAAAAAAAAAAAAAAAAAAATGGTTTAAGGCCAAGACACGCTTAATTAAAATTAGGCGAAATCAGAATCTGAAATTGAGATCTGAAAAAGAGAATCTTATTGTTTTCAAAAAAGTTGAAGAAAAATGGGAGCTACGAAGAATATCTGGGAAATATTGGAGGCCGAAGATGAAGCTAGCGGCAACGTCGCTTCCCAGATTCCCTATTCTTCGTTCGTCGTCGATACTTCGTTGCCTCTCCCTGTCATGATTCCTCGTATCGTGTACGTTTCCTACTTCTAATTTCATATTTTGGATGTTTCTTTTATCATTGGTCGTTTCTGAGGAGATTTCGATTTTGTGCTTTAATGATTTCGATTGTATATTATGGAGGAAAGTGGTTGTAAAGTGGTTTTCGATGACATAGTGAAAGCTTCCCTTATCTTGGAGACTAAAATAACATATAAAAACAAAAAAAAAAAACTGACAAGACCACTTGTTGCGACTCTTATTCTTGTTCTTGGCGGATTAGTCAAGAAATGGAGACGAATTGGCATCATGAATCTTGTATTTATCCTATTTCTTGGAATGGTGTGGTGTTTTAACAGACAGTTATGTAAAGATCTGTTCAAGAATTGGCGAGAGCTTGATGATTCACTTTTCTCTGTCGAGAGAGTATCTGGAGGCATCACAAATCTATGTGAGTTTCACAATACCTTCACGTTTCAAGTATTTCATGTCAATGGATCATATTCTGTCTTGGTTCAATGTTGGGTTTCAATTGTCTCATGGAAATGTGTGATGGAATGGAACTTTACCTTAGTTTTTCTTTCATCTTTTCATGATGGCAGTGCTGAAGGTTTCTGTGAAGGAAGAAACTGATAGACAAGTGTCTGTAACTGTTCGACTGTATGGGCCTAACACGGAGTATGTTATCAACCGGGAGAGAGAGCTACTGGTAATTTACCTATAAATCGCTCACTTATTTCGATATATGTTAAGTCCATGTGTGCACTGAGTCATGTGTTCATATCTGATCTGTATTTTTGGTTACCAAGAATTTCTCTGTATTTGAGTTATCTATCATGTAGAGATGTCAACTTGAAGCATGAGCGTTACAGTGGGAACATGACAGAGTTTATGCTCGATTTTTCTTGAAATATGAAAGGTTTTCTCTGCTAGTGTTTCTTTTGCAACAATTGAGGTTTTATTTTGTGTCTTTTTGGTTATTTGCTTCTCCCATCTTCAATAGGCTATCAAGTATCTCTCGACTGCCGGATTCGGTGCCAAGTTGCTTGGTGGATTCGGAAATGGCATGGTGCAATCATTCATCAATGCCAGAACATTAGAACCATCAGGTAGGCGTCTGAAACTCTAGTTGCCGAATATAGTTACTGTCTCTAGAAATATAGATTGTTTCTTGATGGTAAGTGGATAGCCTGAATTGTTTCCCATGGTTCATAAAACCAAGTGAAAGTTTGACAGCAGCAAAGTATGAAACGAAAACTAAATGAAGTGGTTTTTAAGACTTATCAATGCTCCTCATTAGCATGGGTTGGATATCTCCATAAAATGTTGACTTTCCAGTCTTATGTCATGAAGAGCTGCTCAGTAGTATTCATTTTCATTGAATTTCTTTTTCCTTGGACACAGACATGAGACAGCCAAAGATTGCAGCTCAAATTGNTTTTTTTTTTTTTTTTTTTTTTGATTATTGTTCTGTATCCTTTTTCCTCTGATGAAGTGTTGGCCATATCGTATATAGACTACCAAAAGTGGTAAAAATCATCTCTTATATTTTCTTCCATGTCTGCCCTGTACCTTTACTTGCAGCATCTACGCTTAGGTTTGAGGAACCTGATAAGCAGAAGCTCTTTGAGACAATCTCGTTTGAAGAGCTGCACAAAGAAATTATTGAGCTAAGGGTATGTCCTTTGATTTTTGTATGTCTGCCCTGTGTATGCGTTTTTGATGCCTTATCATACTCCACTTCTAGTGTTTGAAAACATTGCTTGTCAAGTTCTCCTTCTCCTGGGTGCGAATTTGGCTTACCACATAAACCAGAGAATACAATGAATAGTAAATACTTCAAGTTGGAATTTGTAGTCATCTTTGTTGCACAATAGGTAACTGCGATGTGCTAAAATGTGGCCACTTCTAACTGATGTAGGAGACTTGGTGATTTGGTTATTCTCCTGTGCACCAACTTTTTTAAATATCTGCTAATGCTTCTTTCTGTTATCTAAACTATTTGTGTTTCTGCGTTGGTTTGATAGTATTATCTGATTCATATATGAACAGGAATTCACTGGCTTACTTAACGCACCGGTGGTGTTTGCTCATAACGATTTGCTCTCTGGAAACCTGATGCTGAATGAGGAAGAAGGTCAGAAAATTCTTAATTCTCTCTAGTTATTTCTCAGGTTAAAGCATCTGCTCACACGAAATATAAAGACATAGGGCTACAAAAGATAGGGTTACAAAATAGTATTTTAGCTATGCAAGATCACAAAACCACTTTCAAGAGTTGCGTAACAATGATCTTTCGTACCCCTTTTTGGGTTTGGCTTAGTTGATTTTTTGTTTCTAACATGAGTTTCTCCATCCATGTTCAGAGAAACTATACTTGATTGATTTCGAGTATGGATCATACAACTATAGAGGCTTCGACATTGGAAATCACTTTAATGAATATGCAGGATACGACTGTGACTACAGCTTGTATGTTAAACTTCCTTTTGACTTCTTCTATTATTTCTGAGAATTCAGAATAAAACATAATTTTCTCGTTGTGGTTGCTTTGTAGCTACCCAAGTAAAGAAGAACAGTATCATTTCATCAAGCATTACTTACAGCCAGACAAACCAGACGAGGTAAGAATGAAGTTTTGGCTACTCTTTCGGGACGAAAAAGTATGTGTTGTTCCTATTGGAAAGTAAAGAATATGCGCGTTGGGTTTGCGAACAGGTCACGATGGCTGAAGTGGAATCAGTCTACGTAGAGACAGATGCGTATAAATTAGCATCTCATTTGTACTGGGCAACATGGGCGATCATACAGGTGCATCTCATTTGTATATTGCTTAACGTTGAAAAACCGAACCATAACTTATGTTTGAGCTAACGTAACATTGTACAAATTTGTTGGAACAGGCAAGGATGTCTCCCATTGATTTCGATTATTTGGGTTACTTCTTTTTGCGATACAATGAATACAAGAAGCAGAAGCCTCTTACCTTTTCACTTGTTACTTCTCACTTGTCTTCTTCATCCGTGTAGCATTTGATCAAAATGGTAAAAAAATTGTTTTTTCTTCTTCTTTCTTTTTGGCTTCTGTATTGTCATCGATTCTTGTAAAATCTGTTCGTCTTGCTAGTACGTTAATATTGTTTGTATCAGTGAACGTGTTTTGTGGAAGTAGAGAGATTACAAAATCTTTTGAACATTTGTGATTCTCAATAGAAAACAACGATTCATGACAACCACGAGACTCGATTTAGTGAAAAAAAAAAAAAAAAAAAAAAAATCAAACAAAAACACTTTTATTAGCTGTCTTGATTGCATTAATTAGATGGCTAAAAATGGGTAAAACGTTAAAAACAGACGTGACCACCAACAAATACTAAAATGATTACAGTTCAAACTCAAATACTTATTAATATTGATATCTTAAGGAATGACGGTAACATATCTTACCCAAAGTTTTGTTTTTGTTTTTTTGTTATTTATTGGTAGATTACAGATGGTGAATTGGTATTTGGCACAATATAATTGAGTTTGTTCTAACACTTATTTCTTTTAGTAACCGTTTAACGGTTTGTTTTGGATAGTTTAGTGAAGAGACACAAGTGTGAAGAGACACAACTCTTGTGTTGTTGTGTCTGCTTATTATCTATATAAACCTTTGTTGTTGTAATGTAAACTATCAAGTTTCAGATCAATAAAAACCTTTCCTCGTTTATGTTCTTCTTCTTTTCTTCTTTACAAGAGAAGAGATTCTTTATCTCTTACTCTGTTTTGTTTCTCCATTCTTTCCTTCTCTGTTTTGTAATCAAAATTCTAACAGAAATGGCATGGTGCAATCATTCATCAATGCCAGAACATTAGAACCATCAGGTAGGCGTTTGAAATTCTTATGTTTCATCTGTTTATAGTAACATGAAGAGCTGCTCAGTAGTATTCATTTTTATTGACTTCAAATGTATCTCATTTCTGTTTTATTGGACACAGACATGAGACAGCCAAAGATTGCAGCTCAAATTGCTAAAGAGGTTGGAAAGTTTCATAAAGTGGACATACCAGGTTCCAAAGAACCTCAGCTATGGGTTGATATTTTGAAGTTCTTTGAAAAAGGTGTTGTTAACTTTTGTTTGTTTTGATTATTGTTCTTTTTCCTCTGATGAAGTGTTGGCCATATCTTATATAAACTACCAATTGTGGTAAAAATCATCTCATGTCTGCCCTGTACCTTTACTTGCAGCATCTACTCTTAGGTTTGAGGAACCTGATAAGCAGAAGCTCTTTGAGACTATTTCGTTTCAAGAGCTGCACAAAGAAATTTTTGAGCTAAGGGTATGTCCTTCCTTTAAATTTAGTAAAGATTTTCTTATGTCTGCCCTGTGTATTTGTTCTTGATGCCTTATCTTACTCCACTTCTAGTGTTCGAAAACATTGCTTGTCAAGTTCTCCTTCTCCTGGGTGCAAAGATAATCCCCATCCTAAAACCAAAACAATCCCATAGCAAAACTTAAGGGATCTTCATGTTTTGAATGTCACCATAGCTTCGGATCTTATTGAAGCAGTGGTAACCATCACCAAACCAATGGAGTGACTTCGTTACCGTTCTCTTACAGCTCAGATCAATAGATTGCACTCAGGTTTTGAGAAGTGCAATGTTGAATTGAAAAAACCATATGCGAACATATATGATCCCTAGAGAGATTTCATTGAGCGTAACACGTGATGGCTGATTTAAATCTTACTTAGCCTTAGGCGGTCCAACTTGGCTGATCATAATCGTTTGTATCGGAAACAATCCCCAGCATCTATGTTTTGTCACAATGTTTCAGTACTTTGATTTTTCATAATAAAATTCTTCAAATGTAAAAAAAAAAAAAAATCAAGACAATCTCATTCAAACACACATAATTTTTCTTCCCACAAAATCGTTGCTCAAACATTTAGAATCAATGTTCTTTAACATTCTCTTTTGAAAGATAAGATAGGCATATTGCTCTATCAATATGTTATGAGTTTTCTTTCATTACAGAGAAATTAAATTGAAGAAGAAAATATAAAAGTCTTTCAATATGGTGAAAGTGTGTCAAAAGCAAGAAGTGCCTATTTCGACCAAAAAAAAAAGCAAGAAGTGCCTCTTCTTGTTATCGCAGTATCTAAAACTAAAAGTGCCTTTGAGCGTAATATTTTCTCAAATTTCAACCAAACAAAGCACAAATTTTCTTATGGACCAAAAAAAAAATTCTCAATTTTAATTAACTAAATCATTTTAATCCCTAAATTTTGTTGACTAAACCGTTTTAGTCAATGTTAGTCAACTGTAGGAATAAAATGGCTTGATAACCAAGTTGACGATTTTTTTTGGTAATAAAAAGTTGATAATTTTTTTGTCCAAAATTTAATTTCCAAACTTTTGATTTAAAATAGTTAAAATAATTATAAGACTATGTAAAACTATTCTGAAAAAAAAAAAACTCATAAATTTTGTGAATTATAGATAATAAATTTTAAAATTTTTATGAGTAAAAAAATTTGAATCATTAATCATTTAAAAGCTGAAATTATGTTTGGCTGAAATATGAGACTTGATGATATTTTTTGCATTTTTTCCCAAAAGAAAACTCATTTAAAGTATCTATTAAAGGAATATTATGTTTAGCTTGCTGCAGAATTTTAGGAATTAAACTAAATATAATGTCAAGGTATTTTAAAGAGCATTCTCTTTATATTCAAACACTTGTAAGTTAAATCAAAAAAATTATTTGGTTGATTGTAATACTAAATATTAAACCGAATAATATTCAAAATCACCAACTCAACATATATATGCGATGCTCATAAATATAGTGAAACAATTATTAAAATAATTAGCAATTAATTATGGGTATTATACTATTATCCTAGCAGCAATGAAATATGAATAAAAATCCAAAAACAGCAATATAAAAAAGGCCTGATAATTATGGGCCCATTGGATTTGAGCTCCATAAAGCCCTGTCCCCTTTTCTCCAGCAGTTAGGTTTCTTGTACCCTAGTGTCCCCATAAGCGTGAGCAGAAGGAGCGAGACAATTCGATGCCGCTTGGGAAGAATAAAAGTGCTTTCATCTCTTTATTGTTAGGTTGATGCAAATAGGTCTTTGCTGTTAATCTTCTCCTCCATCGACAAACATAGGGTACGCTTCCTGGTTCTTCTGTGTCTGTTCGTTCTTTTAGCGTTTAATCGTTTTGAATTCCTTGTTTGTTGGTGAAATACGAGGGATCTAATCGGGCGTGCTTTTGATTTTTTGTTGTTGTTGTTGGAATTTTTTTCGTGAACCGAATCCGATTTTTGACTTTTGTTTTTGTGGTTTTTGATTATCATTGAGCTCTATAGGGATTCTGCGTGTTTGTTGCTTGTTTTTATCCTGTACGGATCCCCAATAGATTATACTTGATCGATTCAGCCATAAAATCGATCTCATATTGTTGGTTGCTGCAAATACTTGTTTTTCTTCTCCTCCACCGACAAACATTGGTGCGCTTTTCCTCTCTTTGATCCTGTCTTTAGTCTTGCTTCAGTGTTTACTACTGTGAAAATGCTCTGCGTAAATCATGATCTAATCTCAAAACTTTACTTGTAGTTTTCTTATGATGAACTAATTGTCATGGCATTGCTGAAAGAGCAATATGCTATAGTGTTCACGTAGAATTGCTTAAGAAAGTAATCATGTAGGTTTTGCTACATTTGGGTGAGTTTGCCTGTTTAGATTATATTGGAAATGGTTCTACATAGGTTATTTATGTTGTCTACTTCAATTGAATTGTTTAAGTACCTATCTCGAGAAGGGTAAACCTCTACTAATCCTAGACTTGATAGTTCTTCGTGATAGCAGAGATTGCATATGGAATAGCTAGGGCTTACAATAAACGCTTGTCTTCTCTTCTGCTGCCTCTTTTAAACATCAAACGCTAGTCTCGACCCTCACTTTCTCCTTTCTCAGCCTTGTCAATAATGTCAGGTAAGAATTTCAAGTCCATTTCAAACTCCAGCAAAAAAAAGTCCATTGATAACTCGTTCAAGTCTTATTCATTTTTGTCTCTGCTTTTTCTTCCTCTGGAGCAGATGCTTCCAAAGAAGGCAGTCTCGAAGAAATTGTGAAACTTATCAAAAAGTTGCACGCATCCGATACCTTTCTTCCGAGTTCCTTCAAACCGACAGAAGTTCTTTTCTCGTGGACCTCAAAAAAAGGCTTTGCTTATGAGAACTATAAGCAAATAACAGGTAAATATTCTTGATGATTTTGTTTTTATGAGATTAAGTTCTCATTTGCTTTATTTTTGAGCTAAGCAAGGAACAATTACATACTTTTGAGCATGTTTTTATTTTATTTTATTTTGATTTTTTGCTGTTACGTGGCAGGAAATTGTTGGGCTATTGCCCTTTCCAGAGGCCGCACTCTCTACATGTTCGTTAATGGTATTAACGGAAAGCCCTTAACCCCAGAAGAACTCATGGAGGGTGTTTCTCCGACTTATTTAGGATCAAATGATGGTCTTGATGACATGGAAAGTGCAAGGGAGTTCATGGTGAAAAAGGGGTATGTAACCGACTTTGTTGTCCACCGTCAACCTTCAGAGGAACTGATCGAATTGTTGCTAGCGAGAGGCCCGGTGGTTGTATCCTTCACATGTCCCCCATCGTGGCATAGATATAGTGGAGCAGTAAGTATTCTTAACTTATTATATTAAATATTCCAAAATCTACTTAATTTTGGTAAGATCTAAATAATCTAATATATGCAAGTAATACCGTATTAAACTTGCAAGTATTTATACTATTTTCAGGATATATACATTCCCACCACCCATGAAGCTGAATCACGTGAGTTTGAGGTGTTTGAGAGGCATTGTGCTGTTGTTACTGGCCTCGGTGCAAAGGTGGTTGATGGAAAAATAGTTGGATTCTGGGAAACCCTTGATTCCCAAGGTATTGAGTATGGAGCTAACGGGATTGTTAGGAATGGTCGTGGGCGTGATCTGATCACAGCAGCTGTTGAGTTTAAGGTATCTTTTCCTTAAATACTGATCTCTTAGTTATTAAGAGGACAAAATAAATTTTAATATTAATACAAAGTTTTTTTTGGGTGTATTTAGTTCTAATCATTGCACCAACGGGATCCAAAGTAAGTTAATTCAGCAAATTCTATTTATCCGATTAGTGGGAAGTTATCCAATCAATGTCTCTTATAATTGTATTCTATTTCTCAGGTTTGATCATTTCATCAGCACATTTCCATTCTCTACGCACCAACTTGAATCTAACCATACTTTGCATGGTTATCTTGCGATTATGTTTAATCAATATTTCCTCCTCAAGATACATATTTCTCTCCTTTGTGTTCTTCTTCTGTCTTTTGATCAGGCATCTCTTAACTCTGAGATATTTTGTTGTTGTTGTGCTAGTTTCTTGTGATACAAGTTTACGT
Source organism: Noccaea bulbosa (assembly GCA_900406535.1). Classification (NCBI taxonomy): domain Eukaryota; kingdom Viridiplantae; phylum Streptophyta; class Magnoliopsida; order Brassicales; family Brassicaceae; genus Noccaea; species Noccaea bulbosa. The sequence continues at coordinate 12,809 of OVBJ01001764.1, read as the reverse complement.
TTTATCTTTGTTTATTTATCTTTGGTCAACAAGAGTTTATTTATCTTTGTATATACATCTTCTCACAAAGCAAATCCTCGAAAAAAGGGGAAAGCTCGTCGTCTCCTTATTAAATGTGGATGTATATTTTTCTAACTCACATAGCAAATAAACTGGAAAATTGCATTTTTAACCTTTAAAGTGGCAAATGCTAGCACTTTAAACTTTCAAAGTATTGCACTAACACTTTAAACCTTCAAACTAATTATATAGTTTATGTTAACACATAAAACCTTCAAATTAACTAAAAAATCTGTGCCGCCAAAAATAAAATAATGTGGACGTGGAAGAGAGTTTGAACAAACCTTGAGCGAGCTTGTTATACGTAGCTGACCATTGCTTCCTATACGATGTTAGTATACGATCCATCTACATTCCAAAACAAAATAAGCCATTTGAGACAACAACAACAACAAACAGAGCCAACGAAAGTAATGTAGACTCAAACACCCTCTGAAATAAAGCTATAATTAAAGACTCGATCTTTTCAAAAAGCAAAGCAAAATGTACACTGATTTTGTGATCCGATTTTGTTATTGCTATTTCTGATAATCATTGAGTTCTATAGGGATTCTGCATTTTGTTGCTAGTTTTCTTGAGGGATAATAGCTCACCTAGAGACTCTTGCGTGATAGACTTTCATTTATAAACCTTAGAGCTCGATCATGGTTCTAGACTCTTGCGTGATAGACTTTCATTTATAAGGTTTATTATAGCTCGATCATGGTTTTATCCTCTCTTGTCTATGGAACAGGGCTTAGGATAAACCCTTGTCTTCTCTTCTGCTGCCTCTTTAAACATCAAACGCTAGTCTCAACAATGGCAGGTAAGAGTTTCATGGTCCATTTCAAACTTCAGGAAAAAATGTCTATTGATGCCTCCTTTAATTTTTGTCTATGAGAATTTGCCTCTGTTTTTTCTCAGATGCTTCCAAAGAAGGCAGTCTCGAAGAAATTGCTAAACTTATCAAAAAGTTGAGCCATGATCTTGCCAACGCATCCGATACGTTTCTTCGGAGTTCCTTCAAGCGGACAGAAATTATTTTCTCCTGGACTTCAAAAAAAGGTTTTGCTTATGAGAACTATAAGCAAATAACAGGTAAATATTCTTGATAATTTTGTTTTTATGTGATTAAGTTTTCATTGACTTGTTTTTGAGCTAAGCAAGGAACAATTACATACTTTTTTAGCATGTTTTTATAATTTTTGATGTTACTTTGCAGGAAATTGTTGGGCTATTGCCCTTTCCAGAGGCCGCACTCTCTACATGTTCGTTAATGGTATTAACGGAAAGCCCTTGACCCCAGAAGAACTCATGGAGGGTGTCCCTAAGACTTGTTTATCACTCAATGATGGTATAGATGACTATGAAAGTGCAAAGGAGTTCATGGTGAAGAATATGTATGTAGTTGACATGGTAGTCCACCATCAACCTTCAGATGAACTGATCGAGTTACTGCTTGCGAGAGGCCCGGTGGTTGTATGCTTCGATTGTCCCCCATCCAGCGAAGACTACAGTGGAGCAGTAAGTAATTTAACTTATTATATTTAATATTCCAAAATTTACTGAATTTTGTTAAGATACAGTATTAAACTTCAAATATTGATACTATTTACAGGGTATATACGTTCCCAACGCCCATGACAATGCAACACAAGAGTATGAGGACTTTGAAGGACATTGTGTTGTTGTAACTGGCCTTGGTGCAAAGGTGATTGATGGGAAAGTAGTTGAATTTTGGGAAATCCTTGACTCCCAAGGTATTGAGAAAGGAGATAAAGGAATTGTTAGGCATGCTCGTGGGCATGGTTTGATAACATCAGCCGTTGAGTTTGAGGTATCTTTCCCTTAAATACTGATCGTTAGTTATTTTTAGGAGAATAAAATAAATTGAAATATTAATAAAATGTTTTTTGGGTGTATATATATAGTTCTAATCACGGCACCAACGGGATCCAAAGTAAGTTACTTCAGCTAATTTCTTTGTTGCTTTTTTATTTGTAGGTAGTTATCCCAATCAATGCCTCTTATTTTTTGTACTAGGTATTGAAGCCCCGCGCATGCGCGGGGTTCTTTACGACAACTTTTCCGTTTGATTTTATTAATATTAGTTAATTTGAAATATGATGGTTTTGTGTTAACTTTTAGTTATGTTTTGAGTTAATCTAACCACTCACACTAAATATATGATCAAATTGTTTTTCTATTTTTATTTTAGTAAGATGTTAATTCCACACTTCATCTCGAGGTTTTTCTTTCTAAAATTTAGCATGCTTTAGACTATAAGTATGCATTTGAGTGGACGTTAGTATTTGTAAACATGGTGAAGAATCGCATTTGCACTCGAACTATGGTATAAAATCACATGTATAACTTTTTACATATTTGATTTGTTGCGGTAGCGTCTAAACATGATAACCATGATTATTTATTATTATTTTAGTTTTTTAAATATAAATTGTATTTTGAAACAAACATATCACAATCCTTCAAATTTTCATGTTATTTTGTTGTAATAAAATTTACATATAAGAACTCGAATTCAATTTGTTTTTTAAAAATACTCTAACTCTAATTTTTCATTAGCTTTCTACTATATTAATTAAATTATATTCTACATTTTTCTAACTCGTAAACACATTATAACATTTTTAAATAGGATCATTATTTTATACAACTTTTTGAATAAAAAGCTACAATATATATACTATTTTGATTTAAATATTTCTTTAGTTCATCTTCATTTTCTGTTATAACTTTCTTAAACTTTTAACACTAAGTTATCATATACTTTATATTAATTAATTAATTTTTTATGTACTTTTTTAGTTTTAGTCATGTTTAAGAGAGGAATATATGTAAAATTTTTTCAATAAACATGTATTTAATAAATATTTAAGTACAATTTAATTTAAAGATAATAAATTATAGTGGAATCCATTATGTGCTGATGTGCACAGCCTAAATGGAGAGAAAACTCTCCAATTATATATAAGATTATATTATATTTCTCAGGTTGATCATTTCATCAGCACATTTCCATTCTCTACGCACCAACTTGAATCTAAGTATCTAACCATACTTTGCGTCGGTTATCTTGCAATTATGTTTAATCACTATTTCCTCCTCAAGATACATATTTCTCTCATTTTGTGTTCTTCTTCTGTCTTTTGATCAGCATCTCTTAACTCTGATTTGGTCATTCTGAGATATTTTGTTATTGTTGTGCTAGTTTCTTGTGATACAAGTTTAGGTTTATCCTTGTTTATTTATCTTTGGTCAACACGAGTTTTTCTTAAACCGCATGACAGACCACATCGAAAACATGTCTCCTGATAAAATTTGGATATACATCTTCTCACAAAGCAAATCCTAAAAAGGGGAAAGCTCGTCTTCTTATTAAATTTGGATGTATATATATTTTTTCGATCCCTGTTCGAGGCTTTACTGTTTGTCTTGTCCAATCCAATTTGTGAAAATTCAAACCACTATATTCCTCACCTCCGACCTGACAAGTCTTGTGTTCGATGTTCTGCGGAGCTTGAACATCATTACTCGCTAGTGTCAGAGCAAGTCCATTCGCGGTCCTAATCACAGATTGCTATCAGAAAAATGCACCAAGAAAAGAGAGTTACGCAGTAAACGAATTAGATAAAGCTTACATGGTGTGTAAAGATGGTATCAAAGCAACAGCCAAGGAGAGCACAGAACATGAATGTAGCCTCTCAGCTTCGTTAACAAAATGCTGAATAGTGTGGACTTAGATATGTTTCCAAAGAAGCCAGGGATCAAATCTTTTGTTCCATAGTGAAAATTGAACAAAAAGAAATTCGGATAAATACTCTTCACATGCTTCTTCGAAGAATCATCACAACAGCTTAAGCTCCATTGATAGTTAAAAATCTCTCTTGTTTGCAGGTTGTTGTTGTTGTTACCATGTGAAAATTGAAAACCAACAAAGCAAAGCTCCTGTAAACTTAGAGATGCAACTAAATGCTTCGAAAGCGATGCTTCCGGGTAAAAAACCTCTCTTTGGTAAAATGTGTGATACGTTTCCACTATCGGAATCCATATTTGACATTTTAATCTTTGCAGACTTAACAGTTACAAAGTTTCTGCAAGAACATGAAAAGAAAGACAAAACCATATAATCAAGAAAGATTCATGATCTAACCTCAAATCAGAGTCATGAAACAAAGGTTATAGGTTATAGCTCAAGAAATCAAAGCCGAAACAACAGCACAATTACAAAAAAAAAAAGAAGGCAATTTCGTGATCGTGTTTACATTTTCGTATTAGTCAGTGTTGAACGCGATTAATTTCGTTTTTCATACAACACTAAACGCCTAATTAGATTAGCATTTCTAAGAAGGTAATGCGGAAGATAACAACATACCCGGAGAAAAATTGCAGGAAGAGGGAATGAGGAAAGATGATGAACACAGGGAAAGCGTCGAGCTTTTTGCTTTTTTTGGGATCTCTTGACGAAAGAGACGAGAAAAGGAATATGCTACAATGGTCGCTGGGGAAATTTAATTGCAGGGTTTTTCAGTGATTGTGAAATTGTTTAATTATTTATTTTTTTAAAAGAAAATAAAATCATTCGACATCGTTTTGCTTTTTGACTGTCTGAAATCATGGTGGACCCCATATTGTTTAATATAGTTTCGGTTTTGTCATCATATTTAGAATTCGTTCAGTTACCCCCCCTACTATGGCATCGTTTTCTGATATACACTTCTTGATATTTAAGAATCGCAACACAACAGTGGTTGATAATCAATATAAGCTCATGTCTCTAGCCTCTAGGCTCTAATATTTGCGAAAAGTTCTAAGTTCGTATACCAGCCGATTTGAGTTTACATTATAGTGTGATCTGAGTTTCTGTAAATCCTAAGAGCTTCTAACCAAATGAATAACCGGAAAATAACTGCTATGAATCTGTTAGTAAACCAAACAAACCGGTCAACACCGAAGAAGAAAGAAGAAGAAGAACGTTAACGAAAACAATGGGAAAAACAGAAACAGCAACGAAGCCATCGAGACACATCGAATTTTGAATAAGCCAAGTCTTTTGTCCTGAGATATCAATTATGGTCAATCTGTTTTTGAAAAAAAAAAACATGTTTTTAACCAAAAAAAAAAAATAGATAATTTACTTGAGATATATAAGAAGAAGTCATAAAAGACCAGCCTCCAATAGATTTCTCCTTCTTAAGGTCTCATCAACGAGCTTAAACTTAAACGTTTTCTTTACGAGCTTCTGGTCCAAAGCCGTTGTTCTGTAGATTTTGAATACCCTGTCCACTCGATCCGGCGCCGTGTTCTGGTAATATAATTCCTCAAACTTGTTCTTCACAAACCTTTCAAATTAAGCCAAAACCGCAATGTCAAAGATATAACGGTAATCAATTTGGAGGGAAATTAATCAGTAAATTAGGAAACAACAAACTTACTCGTATGCATGCTCGATCTCCTGTTTCCCACTTGAAACTGGTTGGTAATCTCTGAACCACTCGCAAACGTTCAATGGAACCTATGAGCATCCAACAAAGATATGCTTTAGTTATAAAAGCAAACCAGTCTTTTGTTTGCATATATAAAAACAAACAGATATGCTTCACTTCTTACATCAAGAACCTTCTATTCTTCTCAAATATTGTCAGTCTCTAGAGAGTTTAAACTGATAAAGATTAAAAATGAAGTAAATCAAGAACCTCAAAACAGGGCTGTTTCAGGACCCAGTCGAATAATTCCTTGGTCTCCATCATCCTGTTTTTCTGCTCGTCCTCAAAGAGCGTTTGGTCATACCTACGATCAAAAACTTGGCTCACGATTTGCTATATTTATGTGTATAACATATAGTTTTAGTTTATAGTGGAAATGGAGCTTACTCGCTAATGGCAGCACAAAATATCACAGCAGTTACACCTTCAAACAGCAGCACAAAATATCCATTTCCTCCTCTCGTTTCTTTGGCCACCCACGTCGGAATAATCGCTTTTCTTATTCTCTCCCACAGGGCTGCATAATTCAAAAGCTTTACTCCCGTTGGTAAATCCGTCTTGAATAAAAGGATTGTTTCAAGTAAATTCATGACAACAACAAGTTTGATATTGGTATGATTCTGTTAGTGCATCAAAATGACAATCATATGATTCAAACTGGTACACATTACAGAGAGAAACTTCATTAACGAGAGAATCTCTACTCTCAACCAAAATTCCAATCCAAAATGCTAGACAAATCAAGAATCACCATCTCAATTTCTCATATATTAGGAAAACTGAGACCTGAAATGGCTTAACGTGCCAATTAGACAGGTAGAAGAGTAGTTGGTACCTGAACTGTATTTCCACGACACCAGTTGTGCGAACTCTTGCATAGAGAACATCCTCCTGAAACACCAACATAGAAAATGAAGAAGAATGTCACAGAAATTGCAGATTGTATAATTGTGCTTATAGTTGCAGACCCTAGTCTTTAAATTTCCAAGCAGCCAAGAAGATACTATGCTATGCTCCTAGGAACCTATTGAAACTAAAAAAACTGTATATAATAGGCAAAAAGCTACTATATGTTAATGACTTGATTCTCTTAGGCTGATCCAATCCTCCAGTGCCGAGATTATCAGGTACTTCAAAAATGGTAGTTCAGTTTCATATTACCTTGGTTGGAATGTAATGAAGATCTGATAGTCTCTTCAAGTTATCCATCAGGAACTTGAAGCTCATTACCACGAGCACATGTTTCCTACAGAATGAAACATCGAGACATTCAATAAAAAGTGGACTCTAAACATCGAATCATCCATTCAAGTTGGAATGTCACAGTCAAGAAAATTTTCCACGCACAAACACAAACACAAACACACCGGGATTGCAGGATTCTTCCATAGTGTTTCTATACCCTCGGCGAGGTCCTTAGTAAGACGCGGATAGTCTAACCTAGCACCGATTTCAGAATGTTTCTCCCCAATTGCCTGATATTACGATTATAAAGACGACCAGCATGATAAGATAATGTACTTGACTGGGAAACTAACTAGGGAAAATCTAACAAAGACAGTTCGGTAACCAAGAAACTTAACCACCTCTTCTAATGTTTAAATCGCATCACCTCTGTTATCCGCACTTCTTTTCAAGCTGTTTGTAGTAGTTCAATGAATAACCGGCGTCAAGAAACCAATACATAGATGAAAGGAGCTATATGACTAAATTGCCACACTGCATAAACCAAAAGAAGACCCTTTTAAAGATTTGAAAAGCAGAGTTGGATTAAAGAGGGGGACGTGGAAGAGAGTTTGACTTTGAACAAACCTTGAGCGAGCTTGTTATACGTAGCTGACCATTGCTTCCTATACGATGTTAGTATACGATCCATCTACATTCCAAAACAAAATAAGCCATTTGAGACAACAACAACAACAAACAGAGCCAACGAAAGTAATGTAGACTCAAACACCCTCTGAAATAAAGCTATAATTAAAGACTCGATCTTTTCAAAAAGCAAAGCAAAATGTACACTGATTCACACAGACACTTACAGCTTCGGCTCCTTGTTTTATCAGAACGAGGGATTCGTTTTCAACGCTATCCATCCTAAATTTTCTGAGGAGTCTGCACAAAAGCACCATATTCAATACAAAGAAAGTTACTTTAGCAATTGTTTGAAGCTTCGGCACAAAAAAAAAGAGTACCAATTTTCAAAAAAAAAATCATACTTTTTGGTCTTAAACAATTCAAATCCCATCGGAAATACATAATTTGAATCCTCCTTATGTTTAATCTCTTAATTTGGCACTTCGGAAAACACAGACGATAGTAGTTCAACCAATAGATTTACACAAAAAGAGTTGTTGGCACTGGTTTGGTCGGAGGATACGCAAACAGGAAAACCCGAAATTTACAACAAAAAGAGGATAAAGAGATGGAGCAAGGTTACGGGAAAGAAGGACTAACCAACGAAGATCTAATTCAAGGAGGAATGAATCTGGTAAAAATGGCTGAATGAAGAAACAGACCAGATTGCGTCGCCGGCCGCCGGAAAGAAGAAAGAAAATAATGGAGGAGAAGATGAACCCATCGATGCTCTCTTTCCTCTTTTGAATCTTATTAATAATTTTTCTTTAAGTCCTCTAATCTTTAGCTATCACTCACATTTAGCTCCAAGTGCAAATAACGCACAAAAGACATCCAATTTTTAGAGATGAATTTGGGAATGAGAGAAAATAATGATGAGCTTTGTCTACTTTCGGTTTTACAACTGATAAAATGTGAGCATAATCACAAGTTTAATTGAGAAAACTTTTTACATTGAACAGGTTACCAGTCGATGCACTTTGACAAGTTAATTCAATTCTTTTATTTTTTTCGCATGCATTTTTTTATTAAAAAAATCAGGATATTCAACTCGAATTTTGTTTCAAAACCTTCCTAAGTCATGAGGTACATCTTGCACATTGTTATCTGTTATGATCCTTCAAGTCGAATTGATCAAGTTGCTCTCAATCGAATTCTTCACGATGATGTCACTCTCGTTCATGAGATCTACTACCTACCTCCCTAATTTTTGGATATTCTTAATTCATTATCTTTTTTATCAAAACAAAAAATGACACAATATTTCTCACTTGTTTTCCAATGGTTAGTTTTCTTCTTTTTCCACTAATGAATCTTCTGATGTTTCTTTTACCGGAACTACATTAATATTGATTTTCGAGTTGGATCTAGAAATAGATATCGAGCTCATGGATCTAGGACGAAATATTCTGTTCTTTGGCATTAATCTTGGGTTGTGGTCCTCATCAGCTCCTTCTTTCCCGTCATGAGCCCTACATTTCTCTCCAAGTATTATCGGACATACCAACATCGATTTCTCTGCCTTAAGTTTCTTCTTCCTCACAAAATGTTCCTCCTATATGTCACATTTCTTGGCTATGGCTCGACAGTTGGATCGTTAGGCTCACACTCAGTTTTATCTTTGTCGACCTAGATTTTTGTAACACCATGTTGTTACACGAATATGATTCTCGTAGCGCCGCTTTTCTTGTTGGAGGCAAATAAAGATCATCGTTTTGGTGTTATCGTCATCCTGAGATGCATTGGAATCAACCAATATATTTACAGTTAGTTATTTTTCAAACGTTATATTCTCCATCACTCAAAATCCAGCTAAGTTTTCACAAACAAAGATTATATAAAAAAACAATAAAAAGAGCTCATAAAACTGATTCTATTATTTTCATTTCAAGAATTATTTTCTGTTATTTTCACTTTGTTTTCTTGATTTATATTTTCACTTTATTTTCATTCAAGACTTTTGATTTTTTTTTTNTTTTTTTTTTTTTTTTTTTTTTTTTTTTTTTTTTTTTTTTGCAACTTTGCTTTAATATATTATTATGGAAATGTTTAGGAATACCACACTACATGACCATGGTAAGTAACTTAGTATCTTGATATATTTTAATTTCCAAAATAGCGTGGATTTTTCCCAGGATAAAACATATGAAAATATCATAAGCAGGTTCACCAAGATTTGTGTTTTTTTTTTTTTGCGGAAGTCACTCTGGTCGCAGAGAAGTTTTTAGCGATGCTGCAATCGAACTTGGCAATGAACTGGTTTGCTCTTATTTTAATTCTCTGGTTATTTCAAATATGGTTGTTCTAATGATAAAGATTGGCACTTTTCTGACAAAAGGAACTTAAAAATCACAACTTTTCTGGTGTTTTGAGAGCCAAAAAAAACCAACTTTTTAAATTTGCTTGTTCGTCTGAATCATTCATGCGTTTTGAGTTCTGTTTTGGCCCCTTTTATGCTGTGTTGTGACAGAGCTTACGTAGCGTTGTTGTATTTGCTCTATAAAGTGGACGGTGTTGTACTTGACATTGTCGTTATGAACAAAATAATGTTGGGATATTAAAAAGGAAAATTGAAATTTAGTTGAGGTATATTCTGTGGATTTTTTCGATTATTTTAAAAAACTTTAATTGGATCAATAATATAATATAGCAAAATGTCAATTTTAGTGGACCGGCCTTAAAAGTACAACCCATAAAACTGAAACCCCCTTAAGAAAACCAAAGATTAGATAGGCCCAGGCCCATAATCGTGAGGAGAAGGAACGAGACCTAATTATTTGATCAATTCGATGCCGCCGCTTGGGATTTAAAGAGATCTCATCGTTGTTGCAAATACGTTAATCTTCTCCTCCATCGACAAACATGGGGTACGCTTCCTGCTTCTCCTTCTGTCTCTGTTCTAATCGAGCTTGCTTTCGATTTTTTGTTTGTTTCGTGACCCGATTTTTTTTTGTTATTGAATATCTCTATAGGGATTCTGGGTGTTTGTTTCTTGTTACTCGTTTCTATCCTGTACGGATCCACAATAGATTATAATTGATCCGTAAATTCGATCTCATATTGTTGCTTGTTTGCGATTATTCTTCTCCAACGAGCGTGCTTTTGATTTTTTGTTGTTGTTGATGGAAATTGTTTTGTGATCAAATTTTTGTTATTGCTGTTTCTGATCTGGAGACTCCTGTGTGATATTTGAGTTTCATTTATTAGCTCGATCATGGTTTTATCTTCTTGTGAATACTTATCATATGATTTGCCTCTGCTTTTTTTTTTTTTTTTTATTGGTGTTTCTGGTGGTTTTGTGTTACAGTGAGACAAGTGGTATGGGCGCTGCTTTCAAGCTTGGGATTAGGCAGAGATTGGCACACAAGAAGTACAAGAAGTCTGACGCAAAAGTAATTGCCCGTAAGATTAAGAAAATGTAAGTCTATGATACAAGTTACAAAAAAACTGCTTCTTTATCTGTTAGAATTTATATACTGCAGACATTGGTGTTGATGAGCCTCTGTATTTGTTTATGCAGCCAAGACAAGCCGGACAAGGTTTACACACCATATCCCCCGACGCTCTTTGTTTTCCCCAAACGTGAATTGGTAACTGTAACAATGCATGTCCAGGATGGCGGTAAAACTACTTGTCACAAAATTTCGGTCAATGTAAGTTGAAGAATCGAAATGCCAATTAGTAAACATATGGATAAGTTTCTGTCAAAAGGTTGAATCTAACTTTTTTTTTTTTTTTTTTTTAATGCTGTGCAGGATCCCTTTTACAAGGAATTATGTAATCTTTTCTAAGTTAAAAACAACTCTTGTGCTCTGGTTCTACTCTAAGATTGTGTAATGTGTTACAACTGAATCTTCTTTTTATGTGTCTTGTCCCGTCCTAATTATGTGTCATTCGTTTTTCTTTTCGATATTTTGCCTTTTGAATCTTTCTCATTACTAAATTGCCCGAGTTTGACACTATTAGTCAGGTCTTTATTGACCATCATGGTGTTAAATAAGTCGTGAAGCAGGCATTGCCAAGTATCCACATGAACCTGAGGCTTTACATGTCAAAAACCAAAAAAAAATGGATTTAGTTAATTGAAGAACAAACTATATATAGCATGTAAGTTTTATTACTAGAAACATTTAGTTTCTTCAAGGTCATGCAAATGATAATACGAAGATCAACAACTGGTAAATGAAAATCTTGTTTACTAAAAATGCATAGCTCCTAACGATTGTTTGTTGATTCAAACATGAATTTTAAAGGAAAGGATTAGACTTGACTTGGTTGAATCCACCACTACTATACTTGCCTCAAAATAAAGTTTCACTTCTTCTAGAACAAAGCGTCAAAACTTCATAATAAAGCTACCACCTTTTGCCCTAATGATTAGGAACTCTGGTCAAAGAAAAAACACCTAAACCACGAAAATTGTTACAGTTTTCATTTGAAGCAAACTGTCATGGGAACAAGATGAATTATCTTTAGATAAAAGGATAGTAAATGTCAAATGGAAGTTGAAACATGTGATATATCTGGAACAATGTTATATAACCTTCTGAAGTACATTCAAATATGCAACAAGTGCTTTTGCATCGCCCTCCAGGAACTCCCGCATCGTTGTTACAGAAGTTTGAAGAGACTGCTTGAACTTATCATCATAAATTCTTATGCAATCAAATAATGTGGCCCATCCTATACAGCGAAATGTTGTACCCTTGAGCAACTCATAAACCTTAGAAGCACCTTCTTGAGTGGAAGCCTGAAATTAATTAAGTATAGAAGACAGCAAGGAAACTGAATGAGTAACCTAGTAAATGAGTATTATGAGTTCCCACTAAAAAACAAATAGAAAGACTTTGCATACCAATGTACTTCAGCATTTCCACAAGACATAGCAGCTCAGGTTCCTTCTGTAAGAAGTTGTAAATATCAAAAGACACAAAAGCAGGAATTTGGTATGAAAAAGGAAATATTTTCGAATCAGATTCTGAATGCTCACTTTTTTTTTGCTACAATTACAAAATAAGCCACAAAAAACAACTAGACAGAACTTAACTTCAAGATCCCATGCAAACTCATTTGTCAAACGTTTCTCGAGAAACAATAACAAAACACAGACAAAGAATTAACAGCTTGATTAGGTAGTGATTCTTAACCTGATAGATTTTGCTAACAAACTTCATTAGGGAAATGAACGGCAGTGGCCTGTCAGCCTCTTCAGTCTGCATACTGCCGTCAAGCAAATCACAAGTTCGGTACGAATTTAGAACACTCATAGCCATGTCCTTTGATTCCTTCACCTGCAAAATAAGGATGAGTGGAATTGACGCAGGATATTAACATGTAGATGCACCATTGTATTTGTCCTCTTGGCTCATATATTCAACTTATCAGACACTCTCGAAACATCAGAAAGTA
>OVBJ01001763.1:0-24340 GCA_900406535.1 Noccaea bulbosa | reverse complement strand
AAAAATAGTATATCAATGGCATTGTATGTAAATATGCTAGTAAGTGATGTTCTTTTTTATATTGACCTTGAGAGTGAACCTGGTGTTGACACCTCAACATGGCAAAGTTGTTAATAACACATGAACATAAAGTTATTTTTTAAAAATGATTCTCTTTTAATATATAAGGGATTATGCTAATATTAGGTTTAGTCAGAGGATGAAACTCGCATTTATGTATGTGCATGCACGAGATGATTCTCTGTTAAGATTTAAAATAAACTCAGCAGAGAAGCAAGAGGATTTTTGTGTCTTAAAAACGAAAAGAGATAGCTCCAGTGCTAGAGGGGAGAAGAAATGCGCATTCAGGGTTTAAAATGAGGTTATGACAATATGTAAAAAGAAATTACTATCATTTTGAATTTCTATTAGAGATGCGATACATAAATTTTGTTTCTTTTATATTATTATATATCAAATACAATAGCAGGTTTATTATTATACAGTTTCCGGATCTTAAGCTACATACTTAATATTACAAATATTATTCAGTGCTATCGACTGTAATAGGCTCCAATGCACATGACATGTAACTGGGAAGAAGAACATGGATTTAAAAACTATGAACAAAAAGTGGGGAAACAACGAGGGTTGCTATTCTCAAGTATTCTACAGTTAGTTTGAATTTGTTTACGCAAAGAGACATGGTGTCGAATTAAGGCGAACGAAAAATGGAAGTACAAACTGAAGAAGTTAAACAAAATGGATTACAGGAAAGTGCGTATTTAATTTGGTTATGTACTTATGTGTGCACAAACGAAAACAAACTTAGAAAAGATGACACTTAATCAATAAATTATAAACATTAGGAGTGTAATAGTAAATACTTAAATATTCTTAACAAATAAATTTTAATATATGCCCCGCGCTACGCGCGGGATATCATCTAGTGTTACAAAAAGAAGAAAAAGAGCAAAAAACAAAGACGTAATTCCGCACTGCACTGCTGTACGGGTACTCTACTAGTTAATCTTTTAAGCTACATTTTAATCTGTAAATTTGGACGATTTACTAATTTAAAAAAAAAAAAATTAATAAGACCTGGTGATCAATTAGAGGAGTGACGTAAAGCATTGCGCTTGCCGATAATATCACAAGGATCCATTTCGGATCAATGGTTTTTCTTTTCAAACTTGACCATTCCTAAAACACAATGATTTATTCACGTACGTAACTTATCTTTGTCCTAAACGGATGATCGACGCGGTTATTTGTTTGATTTACAACAAGGTGGTGACAGATGAGTCTACTTTGTTGAAAAAATGGTCAGTGTAGTTAATGAGCACTGAATAAAGCACTTCAAGATATTTGTTAACGATGAATGTGTGTGTGATCTATGTAAATAGGTGTGTTCGATCGGCATCATCATTCATCACAATTCTCTTGTTAAAAAAAGAAAATATTGAAACACCAAATCTCTAAAAACAAAATTACGTTTTCTCTCTCTCAAGTCTCTCAAGATGAATGCTACATTTGAGGAATTGCTTTCCAACGTTTCCACAGCGACGAAGAACGGGAACGCACTCAGCCAGGCTTACGAAAAGGCCATAAAAGCCGGTTTGGAAGACGATCAGTTCCGTGCCTCTACAAACCAAATCCTTTCAATTCTGGAGGAAGTCACAATGGAAGCAGCACATGCTAAGGAGATGGAGTCAAAGCTCCGACACCAGTGTACGAAGACACACCCCAACTTCATTCGAGATGTTCTGACGGCGGAGGATCTCGCGAAGAGTGCCGTCCGGAAATCAACCACGGCGAAGGAACGAATGGAAACGGCCGTCGGTAGCGCTGCCAATAGGAAGAAAGCAAGGGATGATGATGCGGTGCCATTGGAAACGCAGAAAGCAAAGGATGATGCAGGATTGGAAACGAAGAAAGCAGGGGAAGAAAAATCAGGAGCTGTAGGGAGCAGCAATGCATGAAGATTCGATCATACTATTTTAATTCGATCATACTATTTTAATTTAACCGCGAGATCGTATTAGCAAAATAAATTAAAGGTAATTAATAGTATAGATAAAACGTAATTTAATGCTTTTATTTAAGTGTGTGGACCTTCCGTTGGTGTATGAACCCTTACAATAAATAATAGATTAATCTCTTGATTGCGTTCTTGTCAAGTACCAATTAGTTGAATATAAAGGAGTAAACATGTTTAAAATGGATATAAAACATATAAAAGAACTTTTAAAGTAACACTTAAAATACATGAACACCCTAAACACGTAACACAATTTAATCTAAACGAAACCACCACTTAGGCTCACATCCATCATAATTCGTGATATACGAAAATTCAAAACATTTATAAATTGATACAAGCGTATCAAACTACTATTTTTTCGAGAAAATATATAATATTATTATTTATTACGACACAAACACAAAGTTGTTTTATTACAAGGCAGACCATTGGTAAATCAAAGAAGATTCATAGGCATATAATATTTAGATTTCAATTAGTTCACGTTCTCTTGTTTAGATCGACTAATTTTCTTTTCTTTTTCACCAGCGGCAGATAAATCTGATATAAAAGTTTTATGCATATGTTTAGAATGTTCATACAATTTATCAACTGGTTCTTTAAGGTCGTATAAAGAGCATTTAATCTCTTCCATCTCTTTGTCGCTAACTTCTGCTTTTACCATATCAGAATAAAGTTGTTTCATTTTCTTAATATTCTCTTCTAGTTGTTCCATCATTTTTGCTAATCCAGCAAGCTTTTCCGAAATAATGTCTTTTTCAGATCCTGTAGAAGCCATTTACTTTAAATGATAGATAAGAATCAAAAATAGAAGAAAACTATTTGTGCTTGATAGAGTTGAAGAGCTTTTGTGCATATATATACTGGGGGATAACTTATGCGTGAAGTATTGATATAAATAAGATATTAACATATGAGTCACAAGAAGTAAAGTTTTTACATAAGTGTATATGGTTTTTTATTGTATTCATTTTATTATTTTTATATAATATTTCTCAATATTTAATTATTTCAGATTTGTTTATTTTTCTTTTTAATTTGCAAACTTTAACTTTTTATAAACAAATCTGCTTATATTTTCACCTATACCTTTTTTTCGTTGATTACTTTCAACTATAAATAATTAAAACAATGGTGGCAAAACTATAAAATTTTCCATTTTCACTATTTTTAATAGATATTTTTTTTGGTAAAGACTATTTTCATCATTTGACAAGTATACTTTTCCGTTTTCCGCAACTTGAGTTAGATTGTGACAAGTATTAAGAATCATACAAATTTCTTGACATGTGTCATATATTATTATGAATTACAATTATACAGGCCCTTTAACAAAAAAAAAAAATTATAATTATACAGCGACGTCAAAAGAATGGAAGAGATTTAGAATATAAGTTATACCACAAGCCCTTTAACAAAAAAAAAAATATAAGTTATACCACATCCATTTTTGGTGAGTGCATCGACGATTCATAGAAATACATATTGCGTCATGAGATAAACAATTGTGTTTTTGTTGTAAAAAATAGAAGTATTTATTATATTGTTGTGAATAACCATTGGTTGGATAAAAGGAATAAATGGAGTTACAATTGATGATACTATTGAAAATTACGAACTTACGATTTTTAACTCGCTGCCACGTGATTCGTATTATTGAATATTCCATTACCAATGGAATCTTTGTCGTCCACGTGTATCAAATCATCATAAAATGCTTAAAACACACATGCTTTTAGTTATATAATCTGTCAAATATGATGAATAGGCAAATAAACCATCTTTGAAGGAAAATTCTAAAGTAACAAATAACAACATATGTCACTGATTAATATGTTCCTGTGTAAAGTATATAGTGATATATCAATTCGAATACCTTAAAAGGTCAGGAATGATTATCGTAGATATACATATATTAATGACGATGATAGCTCTAATCTTATAAGACTTTGAATGATTAGTGTTCTCCATGTTTTCTGAATTGCTGCTTGTGCATAGCTCGAGAAGACTTTGTATTAGATCGTTTTGCCTAATTGATTGAATGATTGGTGTTTTTGCTTAGATCTGCATCCGCATTGATCATCTCCTCGAGCATTTCATGAGTGTATTGTGTTTGTGTAACGTAATCTTGTTTGGCTCTCAATCTGAGAAAATTCACTGAAGATCAGAGTCTGGTTTTTCAAAACGCTCTTTGTTTACAATTCACTGAGAATTGGAACACATTTGTTGTAACCTGAATGTTAACGGATGTGATTCATATTTCTCATGATCATCATCTGTTCGAACAATGTAGAGTAGAGTCTGATTTAAGAGTAATGATTTCAAAAGCTCTTTTTTTTTTTTTTTTATTCTCTGAAACTTGGGACACATTTTTCTGCATACAAGGATCATAACTTGAATGTTATTGGGGTTAGGTATGGGAGCTGCTTACGGGACTGCAAAGAGTGGTGTCGGTGTGGCTTCAAAGGGAGTGATGAGACCTGAGTTGGTGATGAAGTCGATTGTCCCCGTGGTTATGGCTGGTGTTTTGGGTATTTATGGACTGATCATTGCTGTTATCATCAGTACCGGTATCAATCCAAAGGCCAAGTCTTACTACCTCTTTGATGGATACGCACACCTCTCGTTTAGGGAATCAAATCCTCAAATTCCCAGGTCTTGTTCATTATCCCTCTGTGAGCTGCAGGTTGTCTTGCTCTGATGATGTTATCCCTGGTCTTGTTCATTATCCCGGTCTTGTTCGTTATTCATTGTTATCCCACTTTGAGGTTGATGTAATCGCCACTTAAATTGTCTTTATGATCCATTTTTTTGTTCTAGTTTATAAAGAAAGCATAGTCGCCATTTATCTTTCAAGTTTGGATTTTTACATGTCAGCTTCGGGTATGTCAATCCTGTCTTGCACGCGCCTCCGGTTTTTCCCTCTTTGTTTCCAGGTCCGACATAGATTTTTAATGTCCTAAAAGAATTAGCTGATACAGCTCTTTAACGTTCACATGCATCTTCTCAGCCACTTCTCATTAAGAAGACACATAAAACAGACCAAAAAACTGTCAGCATGCAAGAAAATACAAATTGATTATGTTTTCCAGCTAGTCAAGTGCACGTTTTAAACAGGTGTCCTTTATCTTCTTTGTGGTTTTGACTAACATTTAGTTCTGCAATTCCTAACTCTCCAAACAACGAGAAGTCTTATTGGCTTTGTTTTCAATCTCTTGCATGCATATTTACTTCATCTCACTCGACTGAGACATGTTTTCAACAACCTGGTTCATTTTCCTCTACAATGACAACCTTCTTGCTGATTCATTTCTTTTCAATGACACCTCCCAAACATGGAGAATGATGTATCCGGCAAGATCACCTCCACTACAATACTCCTATACAAAGAAATCTCTTATCTCCAGTCTACAAAAGTATATATACCTTATTGTAAGATTTTACCGAAACGATAGAGTAAGATTTTACCTTAGATTAATCGATAGAAGTATATATACGTCTTGCTTCCATCTTCCTCTGTTTGCTTCCTCTGCTGCATCCTCTGTATTTCCTTCGAGATTAATAACTTCCAGTCCCTCATAGCCAACCAAATTGAGAAGCAAATCAAAACAATAACAAATCGTTAAGCTTATTTCACAATAGCTCAACTTTTTGCAAATCTCATTTAGTTCCATCTTTGAATTAAGCTCTCCTCTAATATCAATTCTAAAGGAACAGGATCTGCGGAAATAGAAGTGTTATACATAAGAAGAAGATCTGAACATAGGAAACATCAAATCCCAACACGTTGATTGAAAAGGATTCGAGAAGCAAATAGCACCAAAACCAAACATACGAATTAAGCACAGTGGCATATCTGGGTTTAAGAAAAGGGATCTCAAAAACCTTACCCGTTAACTGATATTGACATAGCGGATCCGAAATTAAGATCGACGAACCAAGAGAAGCAAAGAAACCGCCGTCATTTTTAGGATCGTCAGGAGCCATCTCCGAGCAGCGGATCCAAATCAGTAACACAGCACTACGAGCTCCACCAAATGCCCAAATCGAGAAAGAGAGAGAATCGTTGCGTTGAAATTCCATTGGAGGGTCGACTCTGAAGAATGAAAGGGAGAATTGTTCGCAAATCAAAGGGGGATTCTTTTTTCGTTGTCGAAGAGGAACGAAAGTTTCTTTGAAAACGAAGAATGCAACCAAACCGGATCGGTGGTAATGGAAAAATGAACCAAACCGGACCAAATATGTGGCAAATAAACAAACTTGTGAAAATGCTGACTGGTATTATTTGAAATGTTTGTTTTTACTGAGATGTCAGCTTTTCTCTGCTTGAAAAAGCTGATGTGTCAGCTGCTGGAGTTACACATAGGGTTTTAGTGTAAATAAGTAATTTGATTAAACTAATTTATAAATGACAACTTAAATCAACCATATGATGTTATGATTTTTTTTTTACTAAATACTTTTTTATGAGTTACGTTATTCTTTTTCTATACAATAAAATTATTTCTGGTATTTTTTTTTTTTTTGACAAATAAAATTATTTATGGTATTTTAGTACAAAAATAAATAAAACGAAAATAGCGACGAGAAAACCGGGAAACTGCACCGTCGTTTACAATTTGTGAAGAAGGATGAAATAAGTCAGGGGTAAGAAAGTAATTACGATCCCATTTCCGTTCCTAACAGACAGATTCTTCAAGGCAAAAGGGGGAAAAAAAAAAAGGGAAAAAAAAAAAAAAAAAAACCAAACCACCTTTTTTCTACTTTCGTTCTTTTTCTTCTTCGCGACCTCGGTCGGAGAAAAAAAAATCGCCTCTCCGTAACCGCATTCTCAGCCCTAATGACCGATCCAGAGGTAAAAGCTCCATTTTCAATCCCTAAATCTCCGCCGTTTTCAACTTCACATTCCGAATTGAAAAACAAAAAAAGATAAACTTTTCTTCTCTGTTTCTCTTAGGCTCCGTTTCTCTATTGTAACAGATTATTGTCTCTGATTTCGTTTATTGTTTCATATGTTGATCTGAATCAGTGTTTTCAGATGTGGGTTTTTTTTTTCTATCTGGGTTTGCGATGATTTGTTCGTCTTTTTTTTTTATATTCGGCTAGCAGAAATTAACCGCCTTGAAGAAGGCTTACGCCGATACAATACTGAACACGGCAAAGGAAGCGGCGGCGCGTGTGATTATTTCAGAGAGAAAAGCGCGTGGGTATCAGCACGAGCTCGTGGCGGTTAGAGATGAGGCTCTCCGTACGTGTCTTAGGCTTAAACAGATGTATGACTCCAAGGTGAGTAAATTACAAAGTAGATTTGTTTCTGTGGATTCCTAAACTTCATCATCTAAGTTGTTTCAATACTTGATGCTTTGGGCATTGGTTTTATTTCTCTCTTGTTTAAATTGATTCTTATGTACCTCAACTCAATTGATTTTTTTGCCCATATGATTATGTGGACTTGTGAGGATATCATTTCTGAATTATGAAATTCACATTCCCTAAAATCTCCAGCAGCTCAAAATGTCATTCCTTTTAACTCGTTGATGGTCACTGTAGTGAGAAACACAAGAACCTGTATTTAGGAGTAACTTCTGGATCTACTAAAAATTGAGAAGTTTCTATTGTTGAGAGGAAACCCAGTTTGTGTGAGAAACTGTTCACTGTATATTTGTGGTTTGAACAAAGCTGTTTTAACTTGAGATTTTAGCACATTTTCTTGAGGATGGAATTCACAGTTACTTGTTCTGTATCTTTTCTTTTATGTCGCATTTTCTTCTTCATTTCTGTTTCATAAAAGAGTTATGTGGTTATAAAGGTCAAGGAAGCAGAAATGGCATCCTTGAAGAAGCAGCAAAAGATTGAGGAACTTGAAGCTCAGCTTGGGGAAGCTGAAGATATAGTAGGAGAGCTAAGGATGGAGCTGCGAGAGTCTCGGTATCTCCTCGAGAAACTGGCAAATGGTCATCAAATGAATCTTATCAACGAGGAGGAAAACAAGCCAAATGAAGCAGTTTCATTGGTGCGTGAGGACTCTGGTAACCACGAAAGATCAGTAGTGGTGGCTACTGGGATCAAATCGCAGTTGAGTAACAGAGATGTCAGTATTAGCCGGTGTTCTTATAAAGAGAATAAAGATCCTTGCTGTCAACATACTCTTCCTTCCATACTAAGTAGACGCAGAGACGCTGGGGCGTTAGAAAAGAATATTGCCAATGAATATTGTCCTGAAGTGGAATCATTGACATGTTCCAAAACAGAAGCAAGGAAGGATGAAGAGAAAGAGAAAGATATGGAGCTTTCTATTAATTCTGTGTCGCCTTCTGAGGAACAGTTTATCAAGTTCACAGTGAAGAGGAAGCGTGAGAATGATGCAAGCGGCGAGAGGAGCCCTGAAGGAGGAAGCTCCTCTTCGCAAGATGATGATGAGAGCAGAAACAGGAGACAAAAGACTGGAGAGAAAGACAACAGTTACTTGGATTCCTTCAAAGCGGAATCATCTCGTGACAGTCGACGTGTAGCACAGGTCGCTCGTCAGGTTAGTAAACCTAAAATAAGTATATGTCCATTGTTTGATCCTGGAGAATTCTTCCTGTGATAGTTTCTGGTTTCACTGTCCATGCGTTCTCATTATCATTTCTTATTTTATTTGTTGCTTCTTTCTTGGCACAGCTTTTACCATTCTCGGAGAAGAAAGTGTTGCAGCAGAACCAGTGTGATGATGTTCCTTGAATCCCAAGTAATCGTCGAAGGTCGTACCATCAACTGCATCTATTCCATCTTGGAAAAAACAAAAACGGTTGATTAGAGAAATTAGCTGTAGTAAGATTGGTGGCAACATGTATTCACATTGTCAGCTTATAAACTAATGGAAAAAGCCAATTTTGGTCCCTAATCTCTTGATTCCTTCTCGCATTTGGTAACCTTTGTTTTTCTCAACTTATATATAAGCTACAGCCAAGACCAGAGTAATTGTCTTGCTGCTTAAGGTAAAGCGTTGAATTTTCTCAACGCCAGGGGTCTATAAGTCAAAATTATAGACGACGGTCTTGCCGCGGCGAATTTGAAGAAGTTTCCTCAATCTGGTAGTATTACTGGTATTCTTTTTCTTTTCTTTTTGTCAGTCAACGAATTATTTTTTTGGCCGTAGTATTCTTCCACGAGAGACTGACTCCTTACATTAGAATGATGTTTAATCTGTGTGCTTTTCCAGCGAAGGTTCTAAAAGATTATTGACAATTCAAAACGTTCGAGATAAACAATTGAAGAAGAAGCAAATCGAAAGAAGTAATATTCGTTCACGGAACACAAGGTTTGACCACAGAGACACGTCTTTTAAAGTATGCAGCGTGTATATATATATAAACACAGCAGAGAAAACGAGAAATCACGACAATCTTACAATCGATTTGCATAAGTTTTAAGTGATTAAATATAAAAACACATTCGTTTCTGATCTAAAAGCTTTTAAAGAGGATATAATGAACGGAGCATCGTGGGCTGACCAGTGGGACAATAGCGGCGACTCTGCTAAGGGAGGCCGGATAGGCGGCGGCGCCGTCGTCAGAAGCGGTGGAGGTGGAGCTGCGTCGAACTCGAACACGGCTAAGTACAAGGAGAAACTGGGACAAGGGTTAGACAAGACAAAAACCGTAGCTTCTTCTGGTTTTAAGAAGCTCAAGACTGGCTCTGCCATGGGTTTCCGTTGGGTCAAGGACAAGTATCAGAAAGCCACAAATAAACATTAAACGTGTTAAGCACTCCTTGTATATTCATTCACTTGGATCTCTTGATCAAATATTATGTCTCATGTATTTATTATTTTTTGGCTTTTGTTTGATATGAATGTTTTGAGTATTACTAGATTGTATGAGCTTTCAAGGCTTTTTGTATTCATGTGATTATAGTTCAATTGGTTTTTTTAGTAAATTTTAAATTTCAGCTCCAAATTGTTATTCGAAGTTTAGAACCATAAAAAAATGTTCCCATCCATCTTCAAATGGTTTCGATACTTTTTGAGAAACACCTTGAAATATCACAGAAAAAAAAAGCGTTTTTATTTTCTCCTCAGTATACCATTAATTAATTTTGACTTTCTTACATAGGAAGTGCTTCTAAAAGTTCATAAACTTTCATTATATTTACGTTTGTGGTTTAACCTAATAATTTCAAAAAATAAAAACATACAAATCAGTATTAAATTTTATTTTCGATTAAATTTTTGTTTGGTTTATCATTTTAGGACATATTTATGATTTTAAGTTTTTAACAGTTACCCGTATAAAAAACAATTACTGTAGAAAAAAGGCTCGGAGGGAAAAAAATTTTCCCTCGCTTCAGTTACAAAGTAAGAATTTTTGTCGTCCGGGACATTTCAACCCCTAGGATCTGGATTCGTGTTCACTGTATATCAATCGGAGAACACAAACCCTAAGAATCAACCAAATCCGCCGTCATTCTAATCATCGGCGAAACAGAAACCTTAAATTATTGGATACCTCCTCCGTCGCCGTAAGATTAAGAGGAGAAGAAGATGTCGATAGAGATGCCAAGAGGTTTACCATTTTCCGTCGACACTTTTGGACCGTACACGGCGACGAAGAGACATCATTTCCTGACCCATGCTCACAAGGACCACACCGTCGGGATTTCTCCTTCCAACATCGTCTTCCCGATTTACTCTTGTCCCCTCACGATTTCTCTTCTTCTCCAACGCCACCCTCAGCTTGATGAGTCTTTCTTCGTGGGGATCGAAATTGGGCAATCAGTGATCCTTGATGATCCAGATGGAGATTTTAAGGTTACTGCTTTCGATGCGAATCATTGTCCTGGTGAATTTCCCTTTTCTGAAACTTTTGTTGATTTTGATTTCGATTGTTTTCTATTTGATGAATTTTATTGACTTATATATAAAAAAAAAAAAAAACTTCAGGAGCCGTCATGTTCTTGTTTGAAGGCAGTTTCGGTAACATACTTCACACTGGTGATTGTAGGCTTACACATGATTGCCTACAAAGCTTGCCTGAGAACTATTTGGGAAGACAAGGAGATGCACCAAAGTGCCCTCTCGATTACATTTTCTTGGATTGCACATTCGGAAAATCCCCTCAGAAGTTTCCGAGTAAGCACTCAGCAATTAGACAGGTGATTTAGCTGAATCATAAGATTGTTTTTGCATACAGTTTCGGTTCTGTGTAAAGTTTCTACATTTTTATTGCGTTTTCTTGCTCATGAGTCAGGTAATCAATTGCATATGGAACCACCCAGATGCACCAGTTGTATATCTTGCTTGTGATATGTTGGGCCAAGAGGACGTTCTGTTAGAAGTTTCCAGAACGTTTGGCTCCAAGATTTACGTCGACAAAGCCACAAACTTGGAATGTTTCAGATCGCTGATGGTTATAGTCCCCGAGATTGTCTCTGAAGATCCTTCTTCTCGGTTTCAGATATTCAGCGGGTTCCCTAAACTGTATGAAAGAGCAAGTGCAAAGCTTGCTGAAGCGAGATCGAAGCTTCAGAGTGAACCTCTTATCATCCGTCCTTCAGCGCAGCGGTATGTTTGTGACGATGGCGATGAAGATTATTCTCAAAGTGGAACCCAAATGCAAAAGCAGAGGAAAGTTAGGTTTAGTGAAGCTGTGAAAGATGAGTTTGGTATTTGGCATGTGTGTTACTCAATGCATTCTTCAAGAGAAGAGTTGGAATCGGCGATGCAACTTCTTGCTCCGAAATGGGTTGTATCAACAGTTCCTTCTTGTCGAGCAATGGAACTGAACTATGTGAAGAAAAACTGTTTTATCAGTCGGTTTTCTCCTGATGATCCTTTCTGGAAACTTCTAGACATCGACATGGAAGTTTCTCCGGTTGCTTCAACTGATACTCAAACAGTAACTCTTAGTTGCTGTCTCATGAGTGAAGGGCTTGCTCTGGATTCTACAAGTTCCAAGATGGAACCTGTAATCGAATCCTCCAGCATAAAGAAGCAGATTCTGAGTTTGTCCCCTGAGAAAAGTCTTCCTGTAACTCTGTTTGGGAGAGCAAGGCTAAGTTCTCAAGTATCTGAGAGAGAAGCCATACACACTCAGTGTGTGTACACCAAGACCTCGCCGGAATTAGAGATTTTGAATGTTGAGGAAGTAGTTGAGTCTTTACAAGATGATACCACAGAAGAAACAGCGAATAAGGAATCTTGTAGAAGCTTGTCTTCTGCTTCTTCGAAAGAGACTTGCAAAGATCTTAGTGTGGATTTGAGAAAGCTATACAGATCAATGCATGCACCTGTGCCTCGGCCACTACCATCTCTGATGGAGCTTATGAACGCTAGGAAACGCTCTCGGAATCACTTGAAGTCCCTAGCAACTCAAAACACACGGTAGCTTAGGTTTTATGTCACTTGCGTTTCACATCTTAGTCTGATCAAAGTTATATATGTCTGAGAACGGTTTGTAATGATTGCAACATTGATTCTTTTTCCATTGTAACTATTCATGTCAAGTTATACACCCATTTATTCGAATGAACTAGCTTCTAAACCTAGATCCATATATTGAAACATGAGTAGTTTGATGACTCTCTCTCAAGCACTGTCTTTGTATTAACCATAACAAAAATGAACGAACAAAAACTTAGACGAGGAATATTAACAGAAAATGTTAGGTAAGATCTTGGCTCTATATATATCAAAGGAGAGAAGAAAGGTTTTCAGTTTCCGACTTTATCCGTTTAGAAGATGGGAAATCCTTGACAGAAGAATCATCATGACTCGATGATGATGATGATGGGGATGTTGTATCAATGTCTTGTGCAAGCTTTCTCTTGTTAGAATGGCTTAAGGATTTGCATTCCACTGCTTCATTTCTCATTATGAGTTGTTTGATTCGCTTTACGTCTGCTAGTTTCACCGGTTTTAACAGAAACTCCTCTGCTCCTTCCTTTAGACATCTGAAAAAGAAGAAGATAAGGCACATGGTTTAGATCAGAGTGTAGACAAAAATATTATCTAATTTGAACTATTTACACATTAGAGAATCACTTACTGTTCTATACGAGGTAAGATGTTCTCAGATGACATAATCACAACTGGTATTTCTCTGAATGCAGAAGATTCCTGCACAATATCAATAGAATGTTATATGAGCATTAGAGAAGACTCATCCAAAGTTTTTGTCAGATTGATAAAATAAAATAAAAATCTATGATTGTTAATGTTATTACCTTAATCTTCTTTAGAAGATCATATCCTGTTAGTCCTGGCATTGAGTAATCCGTCACTATCAGATTCACCTTCAAATCCTGTTATCAGAAAGACCACAGAATTGTTAATAAACAACTACAAACAAAAACCAGATCTTACCACCAAAACAAACAAAATTCATAAATTAAAGGTCTTAACTTTTTTTTTCCTTCTCTGAAACAAAGAAACTCGTAAAGACAAGAAGCAAGAGCAAAAGTTGCCAAGGCCTCTCTTTCTTTCCTTAATTACAGGTTTTCTCAGTAACCAAACAGATTTGTAGATAACTAAAAAGATATGTTGTTTTCTTATTCTAATAATACCTTTAGATCAGAAGCTCCTTTGTTTCCATCTAAGCCAAGATACTGCAAAGCCCTAGTTCCACTATCCACGGTAGTCACTGGAATAACAAAACCGAAAAAATTAGAGGCAAAGAGAACAGAACAGAATACATAAAACAGAGACACTCAAAGAAGGGAAAGCAGAGAGACAGATATTTTGGTAGTTACCTTTACAAGAAGAGATTCTAAGCAACCTCTCGATGACTTTACGATCCACGATACTATCGTCGACGGCGAGAACATGTAATTCCGGCGAAGTAACTGTCAAATCTCCACCAGCGGGAATCTCCATCCTCATTACCTCACCGACCGCCATTGTAAAACAAGAAAAGAGTGAAGTTTGGCTCGAACAAATATAAAAGAAGAAGCTTTGGATTAAAGAGAAAGAAAACTCAGAAATCAATGTGATGTGATGGTGGAAGACGAAGAAGAAGAAATAAAAGTTAGGTTAGGTGACATAAATATAAGAGAGGTGGGGTTAATTTAAGTAGAGAGATTCGGGAAGATCGGATTTTGCTGGTAAGATCTTTGAAGAGGAAACAAAATCTTGTATTGGGTCAAGTGTGATGTTGTGTGTTGGAACTGTCAGTAATATTTTGTGTCTGGAAGGTCAAAATCTTTGGGCACCGAATCTTTTTTAAGATTTCAAGATCTTTGTTTGGTCTGTTTCTTTCAATCCGACAGCGACCACTCCCTCCCTGACGTGGAACTTTCCTTCTTCTTTTAGTAAATTACCTCTATTTTTCTCAAAGACTCGTAGACATTGTTCAATAAATCGATGTAATTGATTGAATCATCGATTATCTTTCTATAGTAACAGTTTAACACCGATTATCTTCTTTTAATCATTTTTCATTACATTTCTAGTTTATAAATGTCAAAGACTGGTTACTGTATTACTCTACCATATCTAAATCCGAAATTCTAATATTGTCACGAACCACGATGACTTTAAAGTTTAAATATAGTATTATTCTAGCACCTGGTCGTTTCTATTTTAATACAAATATTACGAGCTTATCTTTCTTTCTTTTTTTAAGTTTTGCTTTTGCGACAAAATGGACATTTTTAATTATTGTCATCGTTTTAAGTTGGGTCTCCTTTATTAAATTGACCTTCTTTGTATGTAGATAATTGCATTCTGTTTAGTGGACCATTCTGTGATTTGTGAATCTCATTTGCTTTTGGACAAAATCGTAAGAGAAAGTAAAATATGGACATAGTATGTGGGTGGATCCTTTTTTGTCTCAGCTTAAACATCTTCTAACCAGTTGCGAGAGCACTAAGACAACATATAACAATATTTGGTTTCAGATCAATTAGAACCATGCAGGCATATATATATTCTATAGAAAACAGATATTATATGTAGATGACCGTGATCTGTGAAGCTTTTCTTGACAAAATCTAGAGAGAGTAAAATCTTCAAAAGATGTGGAGGAGGAAGTCTTAACTCTTAACATCTTCTAGCCAGTTGTGAGAGGATTAAAAAAAATAAATAGAATCATGTAATTTTGGTGATATCGATTTGCTAGTACCTAAATAAATCGGATACGATGGCCTTCACGGATTCACCCCTCACACTCCGAGAAACATGGAAATGAAATGGTTATTGAAAAAGGAAAAGTAATATATTGTGATGTTTTCCACATGTATAATTTATTTATTTTTGTTACCTTGGGTGATAAGAACATTACTGAAAAAGTGAAGAGAAAACCATCAAGATGTTACACACTTTCTTACTTTTGAAAAGGTTGGTTCAATTTCAAAATTCATTAAAATTTTGTACGGGACAAATCATACTTTTCAAAAAGTTGCTTTATTCACTATATTTGAATGTGTTATGGTAAAAAAAAAATTATCATTGCAATTTAAAGACGGAACAAAATCTAACTTCTGAAGTTCTTTGAATTCAAATAAGGTGAAATAACAAAACTGAATGATACTTCCTTCGTTCCTGAATATAGGATGTTTTAGAAATTTTTTTTGTTCCAAAATATAAGATGTTTTAGAATTTTTAAGGTATTTTTTGTTCATTAATGCCAGTAAATTACAAATTTCAAGACCTGTTAATTAAAAGTAAGTAAATTCTGGAATTTTTATTGGTTAATGTTTATTAAAAAGTAATTTAGATAAGAGAAATATGTATTAATTGTTAAACAATAAATGTTTCTTAATTTGTATGAAAACTCTAAAATATCCTATGTTCCATAAAACAATAAAACCGAACCATATTTAACCACCAAAGTCTTCAAGACAAGTTTAACACATTGTAGTCTAACAATTTACATAACCGCATACTAAGAGTAGGTCATTATGTTTATGTGGAAAATCAGAACAAAATATGTTTGTCCGCGAATAAATCAGTAAAATTGGTAGTCCGAATCAAAAACAAAATTTGTATTAATATTTCATAAATATTCAAGTATTAAAACAAACTTAAACAACAATTTTAGTAAAAATACAATTTTGCTAGCTTTCAAAAGATAATTATTATCATAAAACTAAAATTATGTGGTCACAAAATCCGTAAAAAGTGGTGGTCTTAGTGAACGGTTGGAAAATTGGAAAATTTTTGTATAGCTGAAAGTAGTTGCTGGAACGAGAGCAAAGAGCTGAGAGCCAAAAGGAGAGCTTAGACTAGAGACTAGATTATTTTTATTTTTTGGTTTAATAACAAAACATATTATTTGTAATTAAAACTTTTACTTTGACTTTATTTTTATCAGTACATGAAAACCAGTAAATAACATAAATATAAATATATAATATGATTATAAAACTGACAAAGTATAAAAATAGTAGTAACAAAAAAACAAAAAAAGGATCATTTGAAAAACACAAAATTACCAACATATATGACTTCTATATAAAATTTTCACTGTTTTTTTATTTAAAACATACTTTTGGTGAAAACATATGATGCTAAAGTATAAAATTGCAAAACAATAGTAAAACTCAATTGTGAAAGTGACAATTCTTCACGTTGAGATCTGCTATTTTATAAGCAGTGATTTCAAAGCAGTGGTTTTCACTGACCTATCCTACTTAGCGCTTCGGCTTCGGCCCCTTAGAATTTTCTGTACCTGTGTCTGGCCCAATTTTGACATTTTTTTATGGATTGGCATTTTATCTTCAAAAAATAAAAAAGACACATGGATTTGGACTTTAAATCAAAGATGAGTTGGCCCAGCTTTAGAGAAATTGTGTTGTCCGGTTGTCCCAGCTTTGGACTGTAAAACGTTTCTTGAGGTTTTATGATCCAAAGAGGCAAAGGATAAACAAACTTAAAAATATCAGCTTTCTCCGATTTCACGTGTTACAGGTTAAATGGACTAAAATTAGAGCTCCATTAGACAGTTATTAGGTGAAAATTATTATTATCTAAAAATAAGGCAACAGAGAGCACAAAAACGAAAACAGAGAGTTTCAATCTGTCAAAGCTCAAGATGAACCAGAACTACAAAAAAATTGATTCGTCTTCTTCGTTTTCTCTTATCCCGAGAAAGTATCTATCTTCTTACCCTTTCCACCCGCCGCCGTTGCGGAGAGAGACGGCGGAGTTAGATTGGGTAAGGAAGGAGAAGAAGAAGTGAAAACTGAGCATTTGAAAGCATTTCATAGATGCTATTCTCGATCATATCACCCAGAAATTGCAGATTTGCATATGGAAAGAGTTGTTCCGAGAGATTCATGATCACGCGCCGCCGTCTCGAAGATTCCCCCTTTTCTGATGCAATTTTGTGCTTCGGTCGCTCAATTCCTCGCGTCGGTTTCGTTCCTCGTAATACTATTAGCGACGGTGGGCTCTTCTTATTCTTCCTTGGATTCGAATTCTCTCCTCACTTGTCAACCTCTGGAACAACGGCTTGCGAACCCTAGACGGCACGTCGATTTCCTCCGAGCAATGTCTTTCGTCGAAGAACACATAACGGAGCACAAGCTCTGGATCGATTCCTCCTTCAACGATGTATCTCCACCCATCTACATGTTTCTACAGTGCCGCGAAGACCTCTCCGTCTCCGATTGTCGCCGTTGCTTCAACGAGAGCAAGTTGGAGCTCGAGAGAAGGTGTTTGAGCTCGCGATCGAACGCAATCTTCGGTCGAATTCACAGCGATGGCTGCTTCTTACGATTCGACAACCGAGATTTCTCCGAGGAATTCGTCGATCCCAGATTCGATCGAGCTATTTGTGAGAAGACAGGGTCAGAATTTGGAGGCTTGTCGAGAGATCTTGACGAGGCTTTTGTCGTTGTAACCCTAAAAGCTGTTAGAAATGGAGGATTTGGCGCAGCTTCGGTGGCTAGAGCCGGTGGAAACCCGGCGGTGTACGCTCTGGCTCAGTGTTGGCAAACACTTGATGAAGACTCTTGTCGAGACTGTTTGGTGAATGCTAGATCGAGCTTGAGAGCTTGTGACGGCCATGGAGCTAGAGCTTTCTTCACAGGGTGTTACTTGAAGTATTCCACGCACAAGTTTTTTGACGATGCTGCAGAACGTAAACACGACGATGGTATTAAAACATTATTTAGGAAATGTTGTTGAGATCATCGCTAGAGTAGTGTGTTTTGGTGGTCTAAGAGTTTTTCTTTACACATTAATTCTTGTGTTTCTTTCCTTGTGCAGATCAGAGAAGCTTTCTACGTTTATCGTTTTTTCCAGAGTTGAGTGATCAAGATATTACGAGATTAGCAATTGCTGCCATTTCGTTGTCCATTCTTGCTTCTCTTGGTGCCTTTATCAGTTACAAACGAGTTTCGAGGAAAAGAAAAGGTAGAACACCAATATGTCAATGTCATGCTCATGTATGAAGGTTTCTTGTTACAGGGAAGTGTTTATTGATTCATGATCTTGTTTTGGTTTTAGCTCAAATCCCATCGTGTTCGAATTTCAAATACGAGGTGCTTGAGAAGGCGACGGAGTCTTTCCACGAGTTGATGAAGCTAGGCCAAGGAGGAGCTGGCTCTGTATACAAAGGCATTCTTCCAGATGGCAGAGTCGTTGCAGTCAAAAAGCTCTTCTTCAACACACGTGAGTGGGCGGATCAGTTCTTCAACGAGGTTAATTTGATCAGCGGTGTTCAACACAAGAACCTTGTGAGGCTACTTGGTTGCAGCATCGAAGGCCCAAAAAGTCTTCTTGTCTATGAATATGTTCATAATAGAAGCCTCGATCAAATCCTTTTCAGTAAGTTGCAAAATCTCTCTACAAACAAACTGATTGGTCAGTCAAATGATTCAGTTCCGTTCTGTGAAGTAACTTTTGTTGTTTTGGATTAATCTTGTGTTGCAGTGAAGAATACAGTCCATATATTGAGCTGGAAGCAACGGTTTAACATCATTATAGGAATATCAGAAGGTTTAGAATACCTTCACAGAGGATCTGAGGTGAAAATCATCCATAGAGACATCAAAACCAGTAACATTCTCCTTGACCAAAACCTAAGTCCCAAAATAGCAGACTTTGGACTCGTACGTTCCATGGGCTCGGACAAAACGCAAACCAATACTGGAATTGCTGGAACATTGTGAGTGTGTACCTCTCGACGTATGTATTTTTTTTAACACCATTTCATGTCTCAGAAAGTATATTAATTTTTGGAATTTGATGTTTCTGTGGGGGTACTGTAGCGGTTATTTGGCTCCGGAATATCTGATCAAAGGCCAGTTAACAGAGAAAGCTGACGTTTACGCATTCGGAGTTCTTATTATCGAGATAGCAACTGGGAAGAAAAACAATGCATTCACGCAAGGAACTAACACGGTTTTATACTCTGTAAGTAAAGTAAGCTTTGTTTTCATTGTTTAAAGTCAGGATATGAAGCACAGTCTTATTTCAGCTCTGAAATGGGTTCTTCTTGGATGTTGCTGGGGATAGGTATGGGAACACTTTAAAGCAAACACACTGAATCGATCGGTGGATCCTCGATTAAAAGGGAAGTTCACAGAGGAAGAGGCCTTGAAGGTTCTTGAAATCGGATTGTTGTGTGCTCAGTCTTCAGTAGAGTTGAGACCGTCCATGTCTGAGATAGTTATCATGTTAAAGAACAAAGATTGTAAAGTTGATTGTCCAAAACAGCCTCCGTTCCTGAGTGCCAGTGTTCTACTGCCAGATGAGGAGGCTAGAGTCTGATAGTATCAGTTTCTTAGGATTTTTTAAATGTTCTTGTGTCGTGTTTTTAAATGCTCAGCCAAGGATGATTTGACGCCACTCTTCTCAAGTGGAATACTATTGTATTGAATGACAATGACATGTGAACAAAAGCTTGAGACAGATATTACAATGGTAAATGACAGGAAAACAATTGGGCTTGCTATCATCTTTTGATCAAGGTCCAAAATCATTCCCTCGACTTTTGGCTATTTGACAACAAAAAGTAAAATGTTCGTTAATGTTTTTTAGATCAAAAGTGAAAAAGTCAATTTCCAATAATACGATTTCCACATACAGTTAACAGAAATAAAATTAATTATATTTGTTTTCAACGTATTGTATATGGAAGCGTTCATCATAATCGTAGATTTTCTGAAATAATAAAGTTGTCAATGATAAAACAAAGTATCTTACTTCGGAAACACAATATTTTTATTAGTATTTAATTAAAAATATCTTAAAATTTAAGAAAAGTATGTTATATAAAAGATGTTGAGATACTTTTTTTTAATTTTTAAATATTTTTAATTAAATACTAAGACCAAGACTATTAGGGGTATATTATCAAAATATCTTACCTAGAGAATACATTATTCTATTAGTATTAAATTAAAAGTATTTTAAAACTGAAAAAAAATATCTTATATATTATATAAGATACTTTTTTCAGTTTTAATATATTTTTAATTTAATACTAATAGAAATATTGTGTTTCCGAGGTAAAATACTTTGATAACATACCCCAATAATCTTGTTCTATCTTAAACTTAAGAAAATATTTTATATAAGAAGTGTTGGAATACTTTTCTTAAATTTTAAGATACTTTTAATTAAATACTAATAAAAATATTATGTTTCTGAGATAAGATACTTTGATAACATACCCCAATAATCTTGTTCTAATAGACATATTGTGTTTTCGAAGTAAGATACTTTGATAATATACCCCCAATAATTTTGTTCTTAAAGAAAAAAAGAAATACAATTTCTGTATATATTGAATCATTGTATATATTGAATCATTTCTGTAAAATATGAAGTTGTTAGTTGTAAAATTGTCTTTGTGTTTTCAATGATTTGGGTTAGTGTTAAAAAAAAATAATTCATGCATATTAATAGAAACAAAATTAAATATCTCTATACTATTAATTGAGAAGTACATCTTTGTTTTTGGACCAAAAAACCATCCCTCTTTATGAACAAAATCTGTTTGGAAACAGGTATATCTAAGGTTAATTTAGTAAAAAAAACTTTCACTTAAATCAAACCAAATTGGTTTGGTACAATCAATCGATTCTTCTTATTTCTCCATGGTCTGGTACAATCAATCGATTATTCTAATTTCTGTTTCAATTAAAGTAGATAATACCATAATTTCCATTATAATCTAGAGATAATACCAAATTCGAATATGATCAGAATTACCTGTTTCAATTAAAGTAGATAATACCATAATTCTCTATTAGAATCTGTAAAAAAATGTTAAGAACTAGCGATAATACCAAAAAAATGTAAAGAACTAACGATAATACTAAATTCCAATTTGATTAAAAGTTTCGAAACACACAACATATCTGTAATGTTAATAATTTTTTTGCGGGTTCAATAATATTCTTTTATGGGTCGTATAATTTTATTTTACGAGTTGAATAAGTTATACGAATTGAATAATTTATTTTTATGGGTTAAATATGTTTGTTTCACTGAATGATTTTTTGACACATGTTGGATAATATTTTACGGATTGAATAATTTTTCTACGGGTTGGATAATGTTCTTTTGCGGATTATAATATTTTTTTACGGGTTGAATAATTTTATTTTATAGGTTGATTAAGTTCTACAGATGGAATAATTTTCTTTTATGGGTGAATATGTTTATTTCACTGAATGATTTTTTTGACACATGTTGGATACTTTTTTATGGATTGCATAATTTTTTTCTACGTGTTAATTTTTTTTTTTGGTCCAAAAATATCTTTTTACGGGTTGAATAATTTTATTTTACGGGTTAAATAAATTATACAGATTGAATAATTTTCTTTTACGCGTTAAATATGTTTATTTCACTATTATTTGTTAAAATCTATTATTTGTTAATATTTTTTAGTATTCACGATGAAAACACAACACACGACCGCGCAAATGTGCGGATCCTCTACTAGTAGTATTTATTCAACTTGGTGCAAATGAAACCCGATTATAGATTTTTTTTGAAAGAGATAAAATTGCCAGTTGTAAAATTTCATTAGTTTGGGTTTGTGATTTAAAAAAATAGAAATAAGATCTCTGCATATTAATAGAAATAAGTAATTAGAAATTTTTTCTCCTGGTGCAAATCGAGCCCTTCATTGGGACTTCTGTATAATGTTGCTGGATTATCTTCGTATTTTCATTAATTTGGGTCGGTATTTAAAAATAAATAAAAAAATCAGTTGGCCCCACATTGTTCTTCACCATCTTCCCCAACTCCCCTTCCCGAAGAAGTCACAAACCCTTTCCTCTCAATTTTCCCACTCTCCTCTCTCAACTTCTCAGCCTCAGATTGTCGTCCTATCTCCCTCCGCCTTATCTGATTCGTCTCTCTCTCTCCCTGATTTTGATTTATTTCTCCCTCTATCCGAGTCGTGGCTTTGTTTTGACCGGAACATTTGTTCCGGCAGCGACCCGAGACCTCACTCCTCGACAGTCTGGTTTCATCGCCGTGATAAAATTTGTACAAGAATTGCTAGGTCGAAGTGACGCCGGAGTGGTAATCAGTATACCGAGAGAGAAGCCCTACCGAAGAGTACGGTCGATCTCCATCATTATTTGACTACCTTCTTCTCCTCTATTTATATCGTGCACATTGTGGACAGTACACACTATGGAAAGTAGCACTCACTTTGCATGAGAATATTTTCCAGGTAAACTAAATTCTTCGTAGCGAAGATCTTCCACTCCGACTTTCTAATCTGTTATTTCCCCTAAATTTTTATTTTCTAGGTCATTGAATTTCTTATAAGTTACATAGTGAGTTTTTGAGCAACTTTCTTCGGCACACACACACAAGCCCCACACGAATTTGGTTTTCATGATCTGCGATTGTGACATCTCTGAAGTTGGTTTGTTATTTTTCTCTTCCTTCCAGATGAATAGCAACAATATTATAAACGTTTCTCATGATGCTATGGCTATTAAACCTGAGCGCCGCTCTATGCTTCAGAGCAGCTCACCTAGAAGCCATGGTTCCAAAGGACATGCTCTACCTCAAGATTCAGAAGAAAATAGAGGATCCATCGGTGGGCAAAGTAGCACCAGCGTGGTTGATCAGGTCCGAACGCCACCTGAAGACGGCGGTGTCACTTCATCATCCACCATTTGTCCAGCCCCTGTTTGTAGGCAGTTCTGGAAAGCTGGGAACTACACTGATGAACTGAGTTCAAAGTCTCATCAGCCAAGTATGCAGTATTTCTAATCATCAGTCATCATTTCCTTTTATCTGACTCTTAGCTTGGATGAGTCGTTTCCTTTGCCTTGATTCCATGTTTTTTTTTTGTTTCTCTATATATGTGGAAGCGTTTTGCTTATGGGTCTTCATATATGTTCCGCAGCTGGGAAAAACTATCTTCATGTGCACCCTTTGTTTCTTCACTCCAATGCTACTTCACATAAATGGGCTTTTGGTGGTATGTCTAAATAAGCATAATTTTCCCTTTTCTGCGTGTGGCTGGCTAGCAAACTTTCAAGCGTTTTAACAAGGCTTATTTTGGTTTTCTGTACATGCAGCTGTTGCAGAACTGCTTGACAATGCTGTTGATGAGGTGGGTCCTTTCTTTTGATGTGCTCAATGTTTTAATCTGACTACCTATTTAGTTCATTAAGGTGGAAGTGTGCCCTAAATATTGGTAGATAGTCTTAAAATTTCTGAATGACGATTTATTAATCTGTTTTGTGCTCTGTATCTTCATCACCCTATAGATCCAAAATGGGGCCACTTTTGTCATTGTAGATAAAACCACAAATCCAAGGGATGGCACTACAGCATTGCTAATTCAAGGTATTTTTGCATGACATTTTTGGGATTAAGTTCCATGTCAATTCACGAAAGGGGCAAGCGAAAGAAAGACATTTCTAATATCATGGCATAAAAATTTCAGATGATGGTGGTGGGATGGATCCTCAGGCAATGCGGCATTGCATGGGTTTTGGATTCTCAGATAAGAAGTCGGATTCATCCATTGGAAGATGTATGAAATCTTTCTCTTCATTCTTCGAACTCGTGTCTTTAGTAATGATTCTGCAACACATATCTCTAATTATGATTCTGAAACACAAATCTTTAGTTATGATTCTGCAACACAAGTCCTTAGTTATGATTTTGCAGCACACATCTTTACTTATAATTGTGTATCTCATCCTTCGTTATGATTCTTTAGATGGAAATGGTTTCAAGACCAGCACAATGAGACTTGGGGCAGATGTGATTGTTTTCAGCCGCCATTTTAAGAATCAGTGAGTGGCCATTGTTGATTATCCTATGCGCTGATGTTCTAACATTTTTTCTATCCAAGGTGCTAATTGTTTCTTTTCCGTCTGACTAGAACATGGACACAAAGTATA